>WYDI02038806.1:0-19033 GCA_009867235.2 Psittacus erithacus | reverse complement strand
TGCCACAAGTTGGGAGTTTAGGACACAGTTCAGTCTGTAGTTTCCTCTGATGTTTGATGTTTCTGGTCCAGTATCCATGGCTTCACTCATTTAGCTGGCACTCACCGACCTCCTGAGTCTGTAATGACACGAGTATAACCCTTTCTCCAAGTTATTAACTAAAATGGACCTTCCCATTGTCCAGTTACCAGACGACCTCCAATGATCTGCTTCTTCATTCTTAGTTGCCAGTTTACCGAACTGGGCTGACAGCTTTTGGATAGCTGAGTCAGTTCCCTCATAAAACTGAGGTGGATCCTGTCCCGCTTGGTGATCTTTGGGTGACCGCTGGGGGGAGTCATCTTCCGACTCTGATTCAGAGGAGGAGGCGAGATTACTGCAGTCTGCCTTGCGCCCGCCTCTGGACCGGCAGTGGTTGCCACCCACCAGAACAGACAAAGCTTCTGCATTAGAGTCAGTAGCAGAGCTGGTGGCGGGCGAGTCACTTCCGGCCAGCTCTTCAAAGCTGGTGGCGGGCGAGTCGCTCCCGGCCAGCACTTCACGGGCCGTGCCCCCCATCGGAACCGTTGCGGGTCCGATCTGGTGCACTCAGTCGGATGCCGGTCCCTTCCCCCGGCTGCTTCCTGCTCAGGCGTCAGATGCCTACTCCACGCTTTTCTAAAAAGCGTTGTAATAAGTCGAGGGTTACCTCCAGTTCCATGGCCGCCGTTCCACGTCTAACCGCTGGCGGCCCCGGCCGTCCCACGTCTCTCCGCTCGACAGCCCCGGCTGTCCCACGTCTCTCCGCTTGACAGCCCTTCCGCGTCTAACCGCGCTTCACGTGCATCCACGCAGCAGCTCCAGGTTCACCCTCTCAGATTTGTTGGCGGAGCCCCTCTTGGTCCAAGCGCACTCCATCTGCTCTCCGGTCGCTGCTCACCGGTGCCACGTCCGACGCGCTGCCTCCGCAATGCAGGTCCCTGTTCGAGGTGCCACTTGCGGCGGCACGGGGAATCAAGCCACGACTCAATGTGAGTGATAAGCAAGTTCCACTTTATTGCCAGTCGGTACAGCTTATATACCTTATCCACTAATTTATGCCTACTAGTCATTACATGATTGGCTAAGTCTAAAGGATTACATCAACATTTCTCCTCCTACGTGCAGTTTGCTTCCTTGTTTGTCAGCCCCTCAAGGTCAGCTTGCCCCTGGTTCTCTCTACTCATCATGACTTGCATTTTCAAACGCGGCGTAGTGCGGCCTAGCATTTGGTCTGCTTGTACAACTGCTCCAGAGAGCCATGTCCTCTCTCGTCAAGCCATTCTTCAACAATAGACTGGGTTGGAAAGGACCTTAAGATCATCGAGTTCCAACCCCCCTGCCATGGACAGGGATGCCTCACAGTAGACAGTGTCACCCAAGGCTCTTTCCAACCTGGCCTTGAACACTGCCAGAGATGGAGCATTCACAACTTCTTTGGGCAACCTGTTCCAGTGCTTCATCACCCTCATTGTAAAGAACTTCTTTCTTATATCAAACCTGAACTTCCCTTGTTTCAGTTTAAATCCATTACTTCTTGTCCTATCAATACAGTCCCTGATGAAGAGTCCTTATCTGGCATCTAAGTTTCCTCAGTAGCTCCTTATCCATCCAAGGAGGTCTCCTGACCCTCCTGCTGCACTTCCTTCTAGTTGGGACGGAACACTCCTGAGCTTGTAGCAGGTGATCCTTGAATATCAACCAACAGTCTTGGGCCCCCCTGCCATCTGGGGCTATATCCCATGGAATCTTACTAAGCAGGTTCCTGAAGAGGCCAAAGTCTGCTCTCTTGAAGACCAGGGCACTGAGCTTGCTGCACGCTCTTCTCACTGTCCTGAGGATCTTGAGCTCCTCCATCTCATGATCGCTACGGCCAAGGCTGCCCTGGAGCATTGCATTTCCCACCAGTCCTTCCCTGTTGGTAAGTATGACGTCAAGCATAACACCTCTCCTTGTTGACTCCTTTATTACTTGCAAGAGGAATTGGTCTTCCACACACTTACTTTCTTCAGTTATTTTGGCTCTAAGATTTTGGCAGTATACATTACCATAAACTTGATTTGGATGCTGAAGTAAACAGGTGTATCTCAGAAGACAGAAAAAGAAAATATATGTATAAATGACAAGATTACTTTTTGTTTTCAAAATCATTTGATCTTGAACCAACAAAAATTGGTTTGGAGATGGTATACAAGAATTTCTTTCCACAGACATCTGAAACTTTAGCACTTCTCTTAACTTTTGGTCTGTACCTGTTTGAAATCAAACTGAAACTTTCACTTTATGGTGCAAAAGATGACCAAAATCTCAGAAATGTGGTCTAGTGCCTCTTTCCAGATAATGTTTGAAAGCAATGAGAATATTTAGAAGGATGGTGATCATTGTCATATATGAAGTAAATCTACGTGCTACTTTTAGCTCATGCTATAATGTATTTATTATACTGTAACAGTGCAGAGAGACTGAGAATCAGGAGAAAGCACCTTTCCAGTTCAAAGAGATTCAGTTTGGTACTGAAGGACATACAGGGCAAGGCTACAGTTCTGCAATTACTTCAAGCTGCAGTGGTCACATTCCCCAGCAGTATACCTGCATCTCAGATGAACAGTCACTTCTCTGATTTGACTTTCTGACAAAAACATTATGCTGGCAAAAATAAATGGTTGTTGCAGGAACAAACCAAGGTGGTGGGGTGAAGGGGTGAGTGAGGAGAAGGATGAAAGGATGACCTCCTTATCGTATTTGATGCAGTTTTTGCTAGCTCAGTACACACCAGTGGAATAATGCCATGAAGGGTGGAAAATCTGGTGAGCATTAGTGCTATATCTGACTGAGTTATGATGTAAATTTATTCATCTATCATTTAATATTGCATAATCTTATTTAACTTGTGACTGTTCAAGCTTGTAAAACCTATTGAAACAGAAATAAAAATGAATGAAAGTGGATTTTCTGCTGTTGGTCTATAAGGGGACATCTGAAATGCACATTCTAAGGAATATAAAAAGATTTGTAATAAGAGGAGGCGATGACTGAACAGGTAGTTGTGAGAGGCTGTGAACCCTTGAAGGTTTTAAAAACTTTAAAAACCTGGGCAAATTGGTGTAATTTTTGAACTAGGGTTTGGAATGGGAAGTCAGACTAGATGACTTCCAGAAGACCTTTCGAGCCTGTGATCCTATGATCACCATAAATGACCCCTCCTAGATTATGTATTAAGGCCGTGGTACAACTTGGTGGATTTTTCCCCTCATCTCCTACAGAAAGCATATCTTATAATTAAGTGGGAGGTAACCTGTGTGCAGTCTAACAATTTTTCTTAACTAAATGATCTGAACTTGACCATTAGGAATATGCTTTTTATTCCTTTTCAATCCTCTGTGCTAGTTCCTGGTTAGCTGTTTTGGACCAGGCATATGTGCCCTGGATATATCAGGAAGGAAGTTTAATTTAGTGAGCTGCAAATGTTAACAGCTTAATGATGATTCTTTGTGGGCAGTGATTCTTCTTTCTCTAAACTTTAATTGAAGAAACAGAAAAGCTCCATTCCTTGTGCTTTAGTGTTTGAGTGTGAGGAAGGTGACTTAGCATCCAAAGAGCTAACTGAATGATTCTTAATCACAGTTGGATTCTTGTTCTTCTGCTAGTTAATGACTAGCTGGGAAGAGTTAATGGCCCTCAGCTGCATCTTGGACCATTAACCACAGAGGAGATTATTTCTTAGTAAGTGCCTGCTGTTAAGAATTTTACTATTACAAGCTAAATGTATTTGAATGTCTTCTGAAATGCTTGTGGTTTTTTTCTCTGAATTTGATTTGCATATGGGATGTCATTGCTTGGACTTAGCTTTTTATTTGATACCACTTGAATTGTCAACAAAGAAAGCACCAAAATGAAAGTCCTTTCCAGTTTAAAAACCGAAAGAAGAAATACCCAAAAGTACTTTATTACTGGAATTGAATGAAATCCATTCTTTTTAATACACTTGAGCAAGAAAGGATTTCTGCCCTTCCCAGTGTGCTTGGGGTTAGCATAAGGACAGGAATAGTGATTACATGAAAACTCCGTAATTTGCATAGTGTTGGGTTTGTCGCATGTTGGGAATGTGCAGCTTCTGTAACTCCTTGGAATATGCACTCTAGACATAAATGCACTCAATGTGTTATAGTTTTTTCCTTTACATTCATCTTTTATTATCTGTGCAAATAATTTTGAGATGGGTGATCATGAAATCTTTGTATTGTCCCAAATCAGTTGATGCACTTAAAGTTAGAAAAGATGGGAATAGTGGGGAAGTCTTAGATTTATTAGTGAGCTTGTTCTGGAAAATTTACACATAAAGCAAGTATCTTTAATATAATGATTTTATCTACTGGCCCTGGAAATTACAAAAGCTCTAGAAATTACCCATATGTTATTTGTTTTTTTGTGTTTTTTTTTCTTTTTTAGAAAAATCAATTTATATTACAATTTTAATATCCTTGACCCTTCTTTTTGTATTAGCACACAAGGTAGTATTCTACTCCATAATACTGCAGTATGTCTATTCATAGAAGAATTCATATTGAAACACCTACCATATTTCCCATTTTCCTATCAGTCTTGAAAATTATATGGCAAATGTAGTCCCTGACAGTCTTCTCATTGACTTGACCTGAGTAGGGAACCCAACCAAATTGTGGTTTTTGACAGACAAAATGCAATAAAATGCTACTTTGTAATGGAAGTTCTATGCCAAACTTCATGTGTAAAGATGTCAAAATGTTATTAAATGATTCTGTCCTGGCTGGGAGGGAGGTATAGTAACAGTAATTGCTTTTCTTTTACTGTAACATCTAACAAACTGAACAGCAGAGTTGCCTCAAATTAGAGAAAGTCTGTTCAGTCTAGTCTGCTTTTGCCTATCAGCTATAAGCTGATCTGAAACCACTTAGCTTATGAAAAAATATCCTACTGTTTCTGGTTGAGGCTGCACACAGTATGCCTGGTTCAGTGTTCAAGTAGTAAAGCAAAATCTTGACAGAAGGATATGGGAACTTGTTTTTATTACTGGGATGTCCCAGTTTGCTGGGCTGCTAAGCAAAATATTGATGAAGAAAGGCACATTTCTGTTGGAAGAACACTATAAGAATGAAGTTAGCGCTCTGTTCTGGTGCCATGGTTATAAAGGCAGGAATTAAGCCAGTCACTAGAGAAAGTCTTGTGGACTTACATTAAGTAGAAAACATTCAGAGGAAAAGAAGGCACAGGGGTCACAAGGCAGACCTGAAAGATTGGAATAGGACATCCAAGAACTGACCAGAATGCTGTTGTACTTGGACCCCCCCTTGATCACATTTCATCCCATTGTATCATAATGTATCCTACTATGCTATCTGAAGAAAAGAATTTATCAAGAAATTATAGTAGGTATTGCAATTTAGGGCTTGCAACTCCTTTCAAAGACATTTATTTCACTGCTGTGGTCATGTTGTATCATTCATTTCCTTATTCTATCAGCATCTTACAGAAAAACAAAACATTGTATAAGGCTGCTGCTTAATTTTGTTGCATAGCATGAAATTTGGTAAGCACGAAAATGGCACTGCCAGACATAATTCTATAAAAGATTTCAGTTGCATTATCTATATAAGTTTAGGTTGTGGTACCCTGGGTTATGCAGAAAAACGCTTTTTATTTTCTGCAATGTGACTACTTATTAAGTACAAATACATGTGAATATGAGCTTAGAGCTTGAGGTTTCTTTTTACATTTTGTGCATTAATGAGTAAGTTTTTTACAGGGCTGTGCACTTTAAAATTTAAATTTCAGCTTCCTCCTGACATGCATTTTTTGCTATCAGTGACATTTTAAGGACAGTCTCCAAGATTTTTGAATAAAGAAATTAATGAAATACAAACATCTTTTTTTGGTAGAGTAATTTTGATCTCCTTTCATTTGCATTTTTTTGAATAGATTATGACTGCATCACTGGAATGCATATTTATTCAGAGGGCCTGACTTCCTGAGAATAGAGTGCATCAAGGACATCTGGTATGTTGTATGAGAAACTAATAAATTATGATTTATGGAGAAGTTAATAATGCCAAATGCTATTACTTCATGCACAGTTTCTAATGGCTGACAATTTGCACTTTTGTTTGTGTATATGTGTGTATAGGTATTAATATAGATAAATGTATCTTGCAAAACAGCTCTTGCTGCTTTGACATATTTATTCTGTGATATATTTTCTCCTTGATGCTTGTCAGGATTTCAGCTGCTAGATGGAGCAGGATATTAGGATTTCCTGTGGTTAAGACAAGCTAAAGAGCAGAGTTTTGGAAGATATCATTGCCACTATATTTTTGAATTGCAAGTCCAAAGGGAGCGAGGTTTTTCCCCTGCCTATTGACTTCTGTGCTATGGAAAGACATTTCTTTTATTATCATAATTACATTATATTACATTATAACTAAACAAATTATGAAGCAAAGTTTTTACAAAAGTCCATCCACTTCCACATGTTGTGTTGCTGGTCTGAAATGTCAATATCAGTAAAGTCATATATTTTTTAAGTGGATTTAAAATGGTATTTTAAAACTCCTGCAGTAATTGAACTAGACTAAGTTTTGTCCTTGGAATTTTTGTTTGCTTGTATGTTTCTTTGTCAATTTTAAACCTGCAATTTTTAGCTAGTGTTCACTCACTGGGAAAAATGCATTTTTGAGAAAATTAGTTCTGTTGAGAATAACCCTGCACAAGCTATAATTTCTCACTTGCTGCAAGACAGGGATCAAGTACAAGCATCTTTTCCTTTGGTCATCTACCTTTAGTTGAAAGTTTAGTTGAAACTGAAAATTAGTCTCGGTTTTTAAACACTTTATTCTACCAGTGTTATAAGACTTTAGATGTTCACCTGCTATTAGCAATCCAGTGATATCTCTAGCAATATTAATGTACTGGTAAGATTACTAGCTCAAAGTGTGCCATAGAAAGTGTAAATAAAATTACCTTATTAACTCCTAAATAAGTGGAACTAAGTCCTTAATATTTTGTATTTATGAAAAAATTTGCAAAGCAGCCTGAACTTCCACTCTTCAGTCATTAGTAGAAGCAGCTTCAGCATATCTGTTTTGGGAAGAAGAGCTGTGCCACATTAGTTCTGGATATCTGTACTAATTGTTTGTCCATAATTTCTTTGCTGAAACAGTTTTTGTAGAGATTATTGAGGGAGTGACTTTAGAATAACTGACTATCTGAATAGGCTGAAATCTTACACAAATGCACAGAAATAAATTAATTTTTAAAAAAAGTTAATGATGTATGGTTTGTATGTTTGTAAGTGTGTAAACTTTCCAGAAACAGGGTTTATGCTCCCATCACAATGTTTTACTTAGCTGCAAACCTCAGAAGTTTCTAATGTCTGGATGAGACATACAAGGTTATTTCTTTGCATGTACTAAAATATAAATAAATAATGAAGTGCTATGAGCAATTATTTTTATATTTAGAGGTAGATAAATTCCTACAGTCCTCCTTACCAACTGATGAGTAGCCATCTGCTTCTTTCTTCTTGTAGTATCTTCCAGTGTTCTCTAAAGAAATAAAAAGGTTGAGCTTCACAGTCAACAGTGTATGTTGAAATACCTCCTACTGAAATAATAATGGGTATATGAAGATAATACTGATCGTATATTAAGGTGCACTGACTCGCTTGAATGCACTCCAAAACGTAACAAGATGGCATGTCAGTTATATCCAGGGATCATATAAACCACTGAATTTAAAGCACTGAACTGCCATTGAGATTAATTGGCGCAGAAACACCTGCTAAGTAAATAAGAACTTAAGCAGAGTCTAAATAATCTTTTTTTGGTAGTGGTTCCTTGAAATTGTTCAAATACTTTGTAATTAAAATAAGAAATTATGTGTTGGGAGAAATATTAATGCAGAACTACTAAACCTTGATTTTTTAAAAATTTTTTTGAAAGCAGATGCTGGTGGTGGGCTGGGTTTATGAACACACATCGTAATAGTCTGATGCATTAGTTTAAAGCACAGGAGAATCTTTAGTGAAGCTAGATTGCATATATAATTGAATGAAGGTATGGATCTGTAAATTACTTTGCATTCTTTACTATGGTAGTAAAATGGAAATGCAATAATGAAGCTGACTCTAATAGGTAAGGCTGAAAGATACGCTGCTGGCAGCTGGCTTTGCTCCAAGCAGTCCATTTAGGCTATCTTGATATATAGGCATTATTGTGCTTCTCCTTACAACTTTGCTGAACTGCTCTATAAACATCTTTACAGCATAAGTACTTACACATTTTAAGAGCAGTGGGCTACGCTACATGTCCAATAATATATAACTATTCAGGCTGTAGCACCAATAATTGCATTTTATGGATTTTAAAGGCCCCACTGCCATTTAAATTAAAAGTAATTATTGCATCATTCAGGTTAGAAGTCTACAGATTATGGCTCTTGTGGCTGGTAGGTCCCAGTCGTGACTATGGGGCTATTTTCTGAAAAAGTAGCAGAACCGCAATAACTTCTCCATATGATTAAGTAATGGATTGCTTTGCTGAATTCATGAACCAGATTCTCAGCCTCATTCAGCATAAACTTCCTGAAGGGTTTTAGGAAGAAGTGGTGATGTCTTTTCAGTGTCTTTGTCTAAGAAACCAGGATCTGCAGGTGTGTAGGAAAATCTATTCTACTAAGCTCTGTGTTGCCTTCTATGTTGTACTAAGTGAGGACCATGGGCATGCTTTGTACTTCTGCTGTGTGCTATCCTCCTCCTGGATACAGAATTTTTGCGCACAATCATGATGATTCATTGGAATCTGTATGTTCTACAAAGTTTTTTTTTTTCCTTTGGATGGAGTGCTATCAAATATCAAGTGATGTTCTGATCTATGCTGGAAAGAGTGATACATGCTCGCCTCTAGGGGGAAGCTCTAATGAATCTCTGGCCACTTGGTGGCTACAAAGTCTTGTCCTGTCAGACTAGTGTTTTCACATCCTTCCTAGGGATTGTTCAGGACTAAGCTCTGAATAGCTCAGGGTTTGCAGCATGCACACCTCAGCAGCAGCTTGGAGAAGAGAGTCCTGAGGTCTGCTAGGACTGCGTGTTGCTGCTATTAAGAGAGTCCATCTGGACAAGTAGGATTCCTTTGTTCTAATTTTTGCCCAGACCTTCAGGACTTGTATTTCACAGACATGAAAATGAATTATGGCACAGATAGCAAGAATAAATGCTCTGCACGAAACTCTGCACTGAATAGTGGCAGCAAGGATGCCCAAGATTTGCTGAGCATGGAATTTTGTCTCCTCTAGAGCTGAACCTCTGATAGTTGGTTCAAACTTCTCTGGTATTGGCAGAAGACCATTTAAGGGGTTTGGAATATATCACTTGGAAAATATCTATGGAAAGCAGATGTATTGACAGGTCTTCTCCCAGTTTCTTGTTCTGATCCTACAACGTGCAATAATGCCCTTTTCTTCAGGGATGTTTGTTGCAAAAATGGTGTCCTTTAGGATTAAAATACTCGAATATGTGTGATTTGTTTGGTATGTTGATTCATTTTTGATTTGTTGTTCTTTCTATGGAGGCATACCAATGGTAAAACCAGTCATCTAAAAATATGATGGCTTTAAGTTTCAGCTACTTTTTCATCTGGACTGAGATACTCCTACAGTGTCTTTGAAAATGAGTGAACTCTCAGAGCACATTGGAGATGAAAGTTGCCATTTAAATCAAATATGTTCTTATGAACAGAAGGAGGCTTGCTTTTTTTTTTTTTTTTTTTTTTTTTTTTTTAGATAGCTCAGTGTGTTCTTTAATAGTCTGACCCATTTTTTAAAGGAAGACTATCCATGACTTGAATAATACTTGGAAGTGTTTGCTACATCAAAGAGCTTCATTTTGTTGCCATTTTTTCTGAAAGCAAAAAGGCCTTGAACAGTGTGAGATTTACTTTTTCTTGGTAAAATGACACATTTCTCAACAAGGCTGGAGTAATTAAATAATAGTGAGTGAAGGCCAAGAAAGAAGAGAATTATGCCAATATTTCTAGCCGTGCAACTAGAGCCTGTTTCCTAACTATTGAAACATATATTCTTCTGTAATATTCAGTAATAATGACCTTTATGATTGTCCTGGTTTTGGCTGGGATAGAGTTAATTTTCTTCCTAGTAGCTGGTGTGCTCAGTGCTATGGCACCTGCAGCACAGAATCCACAGATTCTGTTGCTGTGAAATTATTACTGTGAGCAGGATCTAAGATTATGCATCTTGTGACTTAAACTTCAGCTATTTTTGATGATTTTCAAGAAGAATATAGGGATAGACCCTAGAAATAGTAAACCGTCATTTGTTATTCGCCTTCTACATGCCATTCCTGGTTTCATGTATCTTTTGTCAGTCATCTCTTTTCTAGGTTTATGGGGACTATTTTGCATAGTCTTTCCCCTCAATGGATGTGATTATCCTCTGAACTTTCCCTGGTTACCCTGTCAGCAGCTCTCAACATTGTATTTCCAAGTCTCAGCAGTAAAGTGCAAAAAAATACCCATGCACCAAAAATCAAACACAGAGAAGTCCTTATGGGATATCACAAACAAATATTTGTGATGTTACTTTACAATATGTTGCAACATGGGTATATCAGAGTCTACTTCAAATAATAGCAGGCCCGTTGCCAAGAAACAGATTCAATGAATTGTATTTGAGTAACTTTTGAAATCTGCTTTGGATAACCAAAACTTCATATATTGGATGCTTTTCTGAGAGAAGCACAAAATCAAATTAATAGTTGATGACATGTTTTGTTTAGTCTTAATATTTTGATTGATATATTTTCTTGTTGATGTGATGTCTGCGCTACAGTTTACTTAATGTAACATTCAAATAATTATGACCATGCATGCTTCCAGTAATGTCCCTTCCACAATAGTGTACTTCTATGGAAACACATAGCCTTGAGAACTAGTACCATCATGAATGAACCAGCAATCTGTTTTTTTCCTGAAATTATGTGCTCCTCATTCAAGTCCCAGTTAAGAGTTTATCAGTACTTTGGTCTGACAATCACCTTATATATGAACCTTGACTCATTACCTGACCATAAACAAGTTAATTAACTACATATACTTCCTTTTCTGATCAATAAAACAGTAGCAAAAATAAAGTGAAAAAAACCCAACAAAATGAAATAAATCTAAAAATGCAAACATGGATGGTCACGTATTTACAATAGCAAAGGCCTTTAATTTATATTTGTTGACATCACAACCTGATGTAAACATGTTAATGTTTACCACATGTAAACTTATGAATATGTCTATATTTTGAATTTTGGGGCAATTGAGGGCGTTCAATTTTTTTACTTTACCATGCATCTGCTACTGTAGTTAGCAATTGGAGGAAAAGGCCAGTTGAAGCCAGATGAAATTTTTCTGTGGGGCTGAAATATTCAGTGCTATTTCCTTATGACAAGATGAAGGGTGCTGGAAAACTTCAATATACAGTTTCTCTGTTTTATCTGTTTCTCTGGGTAGCTGACTGCTATTACTGACAGAGTATGGGAAAAGCAATATTTCTGTGTGTGGACTGTGAATGCATGAATAAATTGATGTAAAATAAATTGCATGTGAAATCTGAAATATAATCATTAAAAACCTCACCTTAAGAAAAGTTTTAAGTAGGTGTTCATTCAAATGTGTGTCCATGATATATAAGATATAATGCAAAATTAATTATCTGGGCAGAAATAATAAATTCAGAAGAATGTACTCATTCACAAGTGAGGGTTCTGTTCTGTTCTGGTTGAAATGGTGATAAAATTGTAAGGCAGTGTTCAGTCTTGAATTTGCTCTTTGAATATTAATTTAAATAATTCAGTTGCTACATTGTCATGGTTTTCAAAATACAGCTACACTTTTCATCTCTGTAGATCTCGGCAGCTTTTGGTGTATGCTGAGATTCGTCTTGCTTTGGAAATCACTGAGTGAAGATCTGTTGAGTGTGTTTTGCAGGTTACAGACTGAAGGGATCTTAATGGAATTTATATCAGTTTTTAAAGTTGTGGTCTTCTGAACAAAATCTGGAAGGAATTTGAGGATTTCAAGTTAAGCTTTATCTTTCAGTGCAGCCTAGCAGTCCCTGCATTGCTTCATAGCACTGTATTAGGAAAAAAATCCCTCATACTCATATCCAAATTTCCCATTGGTTTGCACACTTGGAATATGCTTATAAATGATGAAGACAAATTAAGACCTGCTTTAACTTCTGCACATTTTTTAAGTTTTTTCAAGTGAATGCCTGTGTCTATGACCGGAAGAAGATATAACTTTCATCTTTAAGTCTTCTATTGCACATTCCTCTCAGATTTCTCTATTTGATCTTAGTCATCCCATCACCAACTATTGACTTCTATTAAAAATCATTCTAAATTTCTGCCAAAAAAGTTCTGGTTAGGGGAAAACCAAAACAAACCCCAAACCTTTATCCTACCCAAAACCTTTAGTCTCTGAAGTGGTAGTCCATATATATTGATTTGTAGTAGCAGATTAATAAACTGATGATTAATAAACATTTTTAATTAATTCCTTTGTCTTGGTCTATAAATGTCCTAGGAATTTATCAGGGTGCTGTCATAAATAGCAATGCTTAATATTTGTAAAAGAAGTTTTGTTGTGGAAATCATGTGTTATTCTAAGTACTTGCTTCTCCGTACAGAATTTAGTCCCTCAAGATAAGACGATGTAAAAGCTGTAACTACTTTTGGACTTCCATAATCCTGTTCTTCAAACTTCTATAGAGCAAGGAAATCTGAGTGGCTTTCTTGTCCATTACAGATAGGAATCATTGACATTATTAAACTTTTTGACTGAGTTTGACCGAGGTTATCTGTGTTTCTGAGACTTCTAGGAAAATGGTCCTAACTTGTGATCTTATAAATTCATGATTTTTCCAGGGTGTAATGAGATCCCTAAGCTGCTCTTTTCCTTTGCTAGTAGTTCGTTTTTGTATTTGGCTGGTTTTGGTGATTGATCCAAATGATAGATTAATTCAAATTAACTTAAAATATCATGTTTATTGTGGGGTCATATGGTAGACAATGGGTACCTCGTTCCTTGAGCTCTGTTTGAAATATAATTTGTAAATGACCATTGGGTGTCACTGTTGCTGCTATTAATAGATGTTCCCATTGCTGTTCTCATCACCATCAAAAGAATAGGCATGAGGATTAATTTGGGGAAAAGAGGGGTTCACATTGATTTCAGAATCTGAATTTGATTTCAAAATCTTTTCCTTCTTGCTGCATGGAAAAGTAAGACAGAAATAAAGACAGCAGCGACTGATGTGAGTAAAGGAAAAGAGCAACAGTAACTGAAATGTAGTTTCCATATGCATTCTACAAGGTCTAACCTGTATAGCTAAATGCAATTGCTGTGAGTTAATATTGACATTTTTCCATTAAGGAACAAATTTCCACTTAAGTTAAATCAAATACTGGTTTGATTGTTAAAGGAATAAAGGAGTATGCTGTCATGCTGTAGTTCTTAAAGTAAAGATGGAGTCTGGGATAGAAAAAAAAAAAAACAAACCACTGGAAAGCCTGAAACTGTAAAGCAGCATTAAAATTAAACTTACAGCTCTTCCCATATTCATTAATGAATGAGTGCCTTACATCACCAGCAAGCATAGCAAGTGACCTGTGGACCTCAAAAGGCTGATATATTTCATACTATTGTCAGAACAAAATGTGGTTTTTTTCTTGGGTTAAAAATAAGGCTCGGATCTCAGATACTACAACATATGCACATGTGATTCAAATAATTACCTGTAGGCTCTTCTTTATTAGGCTTTGCATCTGCTCAGAAGCATTGTGACTTTCATGAGCCCTGAAGGCTGTTCATATGGAAATGCAGAAATGCTCTGGGTCCAAAATACATACTATAGTTCAGGAAGAATGTATTATCTCAGTGACCTTTTTATCTAGGAAATAAAATCAACTGCATACACCATCAATATCTGTAAAATATATATGAAGTGTTTCTGACAATGAATGTGGTTAGGCTATGCTTAGTACACTTTGTGCTTATGCATCTTTTCAGTAATAAGAATCTTATATATGAACTCTTTTTCTTCCCAGGAGTAAACTATTAGCAGAGAAGATCAATATCATAATTTGTTCATATTTTTTAGATCAAATACATGAATTTTGTGTGTAAGTTTAATATTACCAATTTGCAAGGTTTTAAGATTTTTTTAGATTTCAGTGAAATGGCTTTTTCTTGATCATTTATATATTTAATATTTTTCTCTTCATGAAGCTGTATAACTCTATGGATATTTCTTGCATGGATGATGTTATGTTTAAATTAACACAATATTAGCTCAATACTGTGAGTCAGGGTAGTGGTACTATCTTTCCCTTACCTCTGACCAGAAGGTATCACTGCTGGGTTGGGCAGCACAAAATCATTAGAGGTGCTGATTGGTGGGTAAATTCACAACTGAGGATGAAGTAGGTTTGTGTTAAGCTTCCAGATCCTACCTGGAGAGCAAAAAATACATAGAAATATGTACTTTTGTTTCTTATGCAGTAACTCAAAAGTAATACACATGACATTCAGTAGCTATTATAGCAATCCAAGCTGGTATCATATATTTTTTTGATCATAGGTTCTAACAGGTACAGCTCCTTGAAGAAAATTAGAATCATATTCCACTAAAACTTAAACAGATACAATTTCTTCCTGATGGGGTAATTTAATTTTATACGTATTAAAGAAATCAAGCATAGGTCTATGAATCTTCTGAAACTATTGAAGAAGTCTTAGCACAGTAAGATTCTTCCAAGACATGTAGTATTCATTCTACTTGACTGCATTTCAAAGGAAAGTAACTGGCCAGTACTTTCAGCATTTAAAGCTCAAGTTTCAGATTTTCTTTGAAAGCAGCTCTCTTTTGAGATAACACAGAGGTGCATGTTGTACAGAGAAATTTTAATAGAGGCATTTTATGATTTTGAAGACTTCTAAAATTCAGATTTACTTCTGAACATAAACACTGAAATATTTCAAACCAAGGGACAACTCTGTTCCTACTCTGTCATTTGTGGTGTTGAAGGCAGCAAGACGCAACATTTTTCATCAAGAGGAAGCTTGAAATATTTGTGCAAATTTTAAGTGTACATAATTACTTTTGATATAGAATTAGAAAAACCCTCCTTACTCCCTGTCAGCTTAAAGAATGAGTTGTTGGGGTGTTATTGTATGTTTCTTGTGTCTCTTTCAGGTATCTGAGAGTTCCTTATGTAGGTGAAACAGAATAACACAAATAACACGTATTCATATAGAGCTTCATACTGTTGGAGAACATTAGAAACAGTAAACCCTCCAAGAGAGAAACAATGATAAATGACATCGTAGTTTTCCCAACAGACCACAACAATAATTTTTAAACTGAAAATGCTGGAAAAATTTCAGTTATGTTATCTCCAGATTCAGCAAAATACTTCAAAATATATTGCCTTTGAGTCTCAAGGAAATAATAGAGTGTTTGATTCACTAAAATGAAACCTGTGTGTATAAAATGTGTATGCATGTTAAAATAGGATGCGCCTCATATATTTGCATTATTTTTCTGCCATAAAATATAATATACTCTTGTATATTATGCCCTGATGATCATAATAATCCTGCCATTTTAGCTCTTAGCACTCTCAATGTACTTTACATGAGCTAGATTTGTTTAATAACATTTCCACTTCAGCCTTGGACTTCTTTTGGTAACTTCCCTTTCTAGGTTTATAGGATTCCTTTTTCCTTTGTATTAGTAGAGTGTTAGCACACTACAACATATAAATCACGTAAAGTAGATGCATGTCCAAAATTTACCAAAATTTTAGTACAAAATTGCCAAGAACTTTAAGTTATGACATTCGTCTTAATTTTTAACCTGCAAGCGTACTGCACAGAAACTAAAGGTTCTTGTTTTGTGTTGGCCAAAAGGTCTTCTGTTCACAAATGGTACACCTCATGTTCACATTTCTTATTATATAGCCTACGCACTTAACTGGATGCTGAAATCAGTGTCAATGGCCTATATTTTGCTGCCCTTCATGCAGGGGAACTTTTCGGAGGTAGCTGTATGAACCAATATTGTCTTAAAAACTCACAGCGTATGCTGTGAGGCATTGTCTGGAAGATGAACACTGAGAATATTAGTGTATCATGTTGGCACTATATTCAGATAAAAGGAGACAATGAGTCTCTGAGACTGTATTTTTCTTGCATGTAAATACTGATTATATGGGCCAGTTTTGGTCACATATCTGCCAGCTGTGAAATAAGTCATAAACAACAACAAAATGCTTAAATGAACGAGGAAATTGTGAGGGTAGAATGAAATATATATTAAAAAAATAGAAAATAGGTGTGGAGTACATTTTTTACATCTGGCCCGGTCTGGACTCATCCAAGGGCTACTGCATGAACTATCTCTCGTTTAATTTGCTCAAAGGCTTGTTGTTTCTCAGGGCCCCATTCAAAATCATTTTTCTTCTGGGTCACATGATAGAGAGGGCTTACAATCAGACTGTAATTTGGGANNNGACTGAAAGTTAGAAACACAGCGCTGCACCAGCTACTAAGAAGGAGAAAAATGACTGCTACTGCTGAACCCAGGACAATAGGAAAGAAAATAAATCATGCTGTTTACTCAAAAGGTTTCTCAATGTAATTCTGGAAATCATTGAACAGAGCTCATAAACTGGGGATTAGAAAGCTCAAATTCTCAGATTTAGAGTGCAAGAATTTAAGTATCTTCAGATGAACTTTAAAAGATACTTCTCTAAAGGCTGACATTTCAGCAGGATGAGTTACCTTATTTATATCTGCCCATTTATCTTATGGTTTTATTGTCTATGTAAGGTCCATGAAAATGACATTATAGGAAGATCTTACTAAAACAAATTATTAAAATAAGAAAATGGCAGATTAATTTAATATCTTGATTAAGAAAAAGTAATGTACATAAGGGGATTACTTACCATTAAAAAAAAGATACCTCATAAAAACTTGTACAGTGGGTAACTGTACTCAATTAAATTCTCATTCAAGTTTGTGCAAATTTGCTTTTTCCATTGCTGAATTGCAGAATTCATTGTCCTGGAAACAATTCAATGTTCTGGAAACCAAAGCTTTTTCAGATATTTCAGATACCTATAACCTGATGTTATGATGACTATTTTTTTGTTTTAAAGGTAGTCTTTAGTACAGGCATTATGAAAGAACTCCTGGATTGTGGGAAAATAGAAATGCTACGTTGTGTCTAAACAGTGTTTTATCTAAAGCTCTAATATGCTGACTTCCATCACCAAAAGAAGAAGAAAAGTTTGGATTTCATTCTCAAGCTTCTCCTTCAGGCGGATTGTCCTATCTCTACCTTGAATTTTTACATCAGCTACGGCTTTTTAAACTTCAGCCGTTAATAAAGCCCATATAATGTAGGCATAGGTTCCAAAAAGGAATGTTGTCTATGTGTGTCTCAATAGTTTTAGGTCTTTCAAAATTACTCTGAAATGAACAGGCAATCCTCTTTCTACTCTCTACCCCTCCATACATACAAATACATGTGTTAGTGTATTTATTATTATTAGAGACAGTGTTTATGTTTATGAATGGAACAGGAGACCAGAAACATGAACTGGAACTTTCTTAAAAAACTGAGCGTACAAGAGAAGCATATAGGTATCCAAGCACTGATGGTGAGGCAGGCTAGCCAGGAGAGATATTACAAAGGCTCATTTCTCTTAAAGGCTCCAAAGAATTCACATGTTAATGAGGAAGATTTCCATTAGCATTTTGTGTGAGACTATTATTCTTCATAGATCTTTTGGCCAGGCTTTCTTCTGAGATTTCATAGGCGATGATAAAGATAGATGTTTCAGCTCTAGTCCAATGTCCTGTTGTGAATTCTCCTACTGGTTCACGTTTTAGTGGCTGCCTCTTTTTTGACCTGCAGTTGTGTATGAGGCAGATGTGGAATGATAAATGTCCTAATTTCTGACTGGAACGGCCAGATGTGGCAGCTCAAGACAGGGCCTAATGCTTGGAGAAGCACCGGCATCAACTGTGCCTCACAGCTCCTGAGGAACCATACATCCTGTATAATTGTTGAATTAATTATCTAAATTAATGGAAATGTTTAATGAAATTAATGCTTTGGAGACATTTAGAAATGCAGTAAATCACGCAAGCTCTGAATGCTGGAATGTGTTTTTCCAAAAATGTTTGCTTCTGAGCTCTGTTTGCTGCTTCATTGAAATTATTTTCTCTCAGAGATATCCTGGTGCTAGAACTTGTATTGTTTTGCAGCCTTAGGGCAATGATTGGTAAATTATTGTTACTAAAAGCTAGAATCAGCTCAAAAATAGGTTACTTTATTTTCCTGTGGTTTTAATTTGGCCTCTATTATCACACAGGGTCTTAAAATCATAGAATCATAGAATAGTTAGGGTTGGAAAGGACCTTAAAATCATCTAGTTCCAACCCCCCTGCAGTGGGCAGGGAACCTCACACTAAACCATGTCACCAAGGCTCTTTCCAACCTGGCCTTGAACACCACCAGGGATGGAGCATTCACAACTTCTTTGGGCAACCCATTCCAGTGCCTCACCACCCTTACAGGAAAGAACTTCTTCCTTATATTCAATCTAAACTTCCCATGTTTAAGTTTTAACCCATTACCCCTTGTCCTGTCACTACAGTTCCTAATGAAGAGTCCATCCCCAGCATCCCTATAGCTCCTCTTCACATACTGGAAGGCTCCTATGAGGTCTCCATGCAGCCTTTTCTTCTCCAGGCTGAGCAACCCCAACTTTCTCAGCCTATCTTCATACAGGAGGTGCTCCAGACCCCTGATCATCCTCATCACCTTCCTCTGGACTTGTTCCAACAGTTTCATGTCCTTCTTATGTTGAGGACACCAGAACTGCACACAATACTCCAAGTGA
>WYDI02038805.1:0-11718 GCA_009867235.2 Psittacus erithacus | reverse complement strand
CCCTGCCCATGGCAGGGGGGTTGGAACTAGATGATCTTAAGGTCCTTTCCAACCCTAACTATTCTATGATTCTACGACCTAATCTCCTCCTGTGACAAAGGTGACCAGCTTAGTGGATGAGAGAAGGCTGTGGATGTTGCCTACCTAGACTTGAGTAAAGCCTTTGACACCATTTACCATAGCATTCTCCTGGAGAAACTGGCTGCTCATGGCTTGGATGGATGCATTCTTCACTGGATAAAAGGAGTGGCACCTTACCGCTCCCTACCACTACCTGAAAGGAGGCTGTAGTGAGGTGGGTGTCAGTGTCTTTTCCCAAGTAACGTGGTAGGACAAGAGGCAACAGCCTCAAGTTGCACCAGGAGGTATAGACTGGATATTAATTTCTTCACCAAGAGGGTTGTCAAGCACTGGAATAGGCTGCTCAGGGCAGTGGCAGAGACACCATCCCTAGAGGGATTTAGAAGAGGTGTAGAGTGGTGCCTAGGGACATAGTGTTGGACTTGGCAGTGTTAGGTTAATGGTTGGACTCAATGAGCTTAAGTCTTTTCTAACCTAAATGAGTCTATGATTATCTGTTATCATGAAGTTTCCTTCTTAGAAATAGACAGCTGCAATCAGCGTCCTTCTGTATTCTTGGTATAGCAGCACTGTGTATAAGCACAGACTTGGTATGGTTAACCAAGATCAAACCAATAATGAAAAAGGAAGCAATTTCACATAACTGGGGGGTTTATCCCTATTATCCCTAACTATTTTACAGATGTAGAGATAAAATTAACAAAGCAGTTCTGCTTGTTGTGCTGTCAGCTTTAATGTAACCTTTCTGATTAACAAAATTAGACAGCAATTAAACAGAGATCAAATTAGTCTTTATTGGTTCATCATTTATAACACCTGTAAGGAAACTGCCTGGAAATGTAAGGGTTGGATCTTTTATCCCACAGCGCCATGAAACAAAACTAACAGCAAAAAGCGACAGGCTTACTGCATGGATATTGACATACACAGCAGAGGAAGGGAACATTCTGACACAAGCCCTTAACAAAGGGTACTGTAATTTTGTTTAACCAAAATTCCTATTTAAGAGCAAATATGGTTTTCTGCAAAACTCTTATGCTGTCACATGCAACCCCCTGTCACTTAAATACATCCTGTTTGGGCACTTTCAAGTGTTTCCAGCGCCTCACAATTACTTTGTATTTTTCATTTTCAGTTTTGTTAGATACTTTTTTTAAGACTACCCGCATGACTATGGCAGTTTCTGTTTCTTTATCTTCACCTACTATGAGATCCAGCGTGTCCCCAGTTTTCACCTGGAAACAGAAAAAGATGACTGATTATCAACATTTCCTGGGAAAACAAATCCCTACAGCCTATGTCCAACTGTAACTCTGTTCCTTTCTTTCCATTTAATACTCTTATCTCCCAGGGCAGGAGGCAGGCAAGGCAACACTAGACACACTACAAATCCTCCAGCTATGAAATTCTAGGAAATCCCTGGCAATAAGCAATTAAATGTCTCATGACTTTCTCTGCCAAAAGCTTTACCCTTCCTGTTCTATGGCCAACATCTAACTGTGAAAAAGGTACCATGTAGTATGTTGGGGGTTTTTCCTGAAGGGTATTTCCTGCCAATCTTTTTGTATCAACACAAACCAGCAAAATGCAATGTTCTCCCTCCTGCCTTTAAAAGAGCATGAAGTGTTTCAGAGTGCTTGCCAACTGCCTATGTTCTTTTCAAACATCATACAAGCAGTATGCCTCTCAAAAACTAGTCTTTAGAGAACCAGGAAATAAAACTTACGACCCTTTGATGACAGTAACCACCATGTGGGAGCACCCTCACATACACGGTGGGTCGAAGTCTGTCATCATTCTGGCAAGCTCTGTCATTAAAGAGTATGGCTTGCAACCCTTCTGGCTCTTCTCCCAAATGTGTTCCTGTGTGCTCTGCTACAGATACAACAACCTCACCTGAGCTCCCCTCGTTTCAATCCCTATCATCAAACTTTCTCTTTGATCATATGCCTGCTCCACCAGTATCTCAGATTCAATCTTCCGACACCATCAACCTCACATTGGTATCATCAGTTCCTTCAGCAACTTTGAAAGTTCTGTCCTTGCTGCCATCTGTCTTCTCCTGACTTTCAGCCTTAGATTTTACTCTCTAGTAACACAAGTCTCCTGTCTGCCTTACAGAGTAACACCTTACCCGGAGAATCACAGTCACACACACACAAGGCTGGAAGTGGTGTTAGCAATGCTATTCATTCGCCTTTGCAGAGCGATTTAGAGAGAGAAGAGGTCATGCCTTAGTTATTTTCTTGTACTGTATGAAAAGATTTAAATTGTAAAAAGTCTTACAGTTCTACTTTTCTTCCATAGTTTTTCTCCATTCAGCCTGAGTTCATTACTGTAGAATGCATCTTCTACTTTACTGAAGAAAAACAAGGTTTTATTGCATTTACAGTGTGCAATTGTTTCTTTGCAGATACACAAGAACACCATTCATGTGCAAGGCACATTGCCACAGCTCTCATTTGCGCATAAAGGATACCTTTATTTAAGGTCGGGACAGACCCGAACTAGAAGTAACGAAAAAGTCCTTCATAGATATTAAATGAAATAATATCGAGTATAGTTGATCTTTGCAAGCCATGAAAAGCTGTTTTTATAGACCTGTTTCCTGAATATCCAATGAATAATATCCCCTTTCCTGCACCAGCCAGGTTAGTAATTTGTAACTCATCAAGTTATATTAACATTCTGTTTTAAAAGCACTGCAATATAAGGCTTCTGTAAGCTGCACTAGATCAAACACGGTGGTATATTTACAGACTGCACTCTGAAATATTTACTAGTACATTAGGCTTATACTCACCATCACCTATTTCTACAGTCATTAAGTAGTGTATTATTTCGCTCCCTCAATCTCAGGTTAGATCTTTTTGTATTACTTAGTACAGTATTTTGTGGTTTCTTCATTTTAAATAAATAGTAACTGATAGAAAATGTCTCCTCAGCAATCTTAGAAATACTGCAGCCAGCAAAAAGCAGAAAGCAGGCTGTTTCAAGGGAGGCAAGGTAAAACCCACAAGAACACCCATCCATCCAAAACATTTTTAGATAGCCAAAATAGCTATGCCAAAAAAAACCCTCAACCAGCAAACAATGCCCCCCTCATCTCCCAATATTGAGTTATTCCAACATTAAAAGAGGATCAAGCCTCAAATTAAAGATGCATGCCACCTTTATCATGAGCAGGTTGTTTCTGCCATACTTACTTTCTTGCAATGTCTAGGCCAGCTTTCATGACCACATCGTATCGAAGAGACTGCACCACTTTTTCAAGATCCTTGTAATCTTTTACTACATTGGGATCATTTTCAAATTCATCCTCCAAATCACTTTCCTCTTCATCCTCTTCTTCCTCTTCTTCTTGCACAGTCTGTCTGCTCCTTTTAGAGCTTTTGCTACTTTTGTTCCGCAGAGGAAGAACTGGGATATACTCTGGAGAAAGTCTTAGTGCACAGAGTTTTACCGAGGAAAAGCTGGGACATCTTCTGTAGTTTACTCTGCTTGCTTGACAGCTACAGAACATGCTTCTCCTCCAAGAGGCATATAGTTTATTAGAAGAGAATTTCTCCCACAGTCCAAACCAGACATTTATCTTTCTAAAAGTAGTGATGGGGAGTTTGATGCCAGTCATAGCATACCCTAAAATAAAACAAACATTCATGAGTAAAAATGAGCAACTGCTTTGTCTGTTGGACGGATTTCTCCAGGTACAAAATGATAGTTAAAACAAAAAGATTATAATCTAGTTCCCAGTAGAGCAATCAATGCATCACCTAAAAGTGCAAGGCTACACCAACTTTATGATCTGCCTTTCTCACACACCATCCACCACATTACAAAGAGATAAAACACCAGATGAAAAGCAAACACCAAAACCAACAGCGGAATACTCTGTCCATAATTCCTTTTCTGGTGTTTAATATCAACTGTCCAAACTCATTTGTGGCATTTTCCTCCCTACATCTGAAATACAATTAACAATAGCATATGTCATAAAAAGCATATAAAAAACATTCATCATGACTCATCCGTCAATAAAAACAACCTGCTGAATACTGCAAGCAAATAAATCCAGAAGAGTCGAAAGCTGCTTAACTTTAGATTCTGCTTGGACCACAACACTCCTGCATGGCAGAACACTACAAAGCGTTCCACCCGTTTCTCCAAATTTAGCATCGAGGTAGAGTCCTAGAGAAACGACGCTGCTCTGTGTAGTGCAATAGGGCTGACACCAGAAACAGCACTCACATGCTCTCTAGCATGGGGAGCCATCTCTAACCAGGGACAAGCAGGAGAAACACCCCCAAAAAAAACCTCAGATGTCTTTCAACACTTAGGAACTGATTTCCAGTCCTTCCTAGCCAGGTGGAGCACTGCCTTTCATTACGACCTTGCATGTGTGGAAACGTGTTTCTGCTTGAGACTGGAGCTTGTTCTCCCCACATCCAAGAGAACTCTGCTGAGATCCTTACGAGGTGCTTTTTGTGGCCGGGAAAAAAGCCCTGATCAATGAGGGCAATTATTAGCCAAATAAAAATAACCACACCTCCCTTGGCTTTCCTGTATTAAAATGCATGAACTTATAATATATGACATATAAAGTTTACAGTGGGTCAATCCTCACATAAGACTTATGCCTCTCCTCATTCTGGGAACAAACTTCTGGAACAGTTATTTGAACTTGTTACCAACTATTATTGCTTATTTCTAGTGCTCATTCCTACTTCGTTTCCCGCTAACCAGCGGGTACAACCGGCCGCCGAGAAAGCACCTGCCAGGAAGGCCGACAGCCGCCCCACACGCGAAGGGTGTCCTCTCACCCTCAAGAAACCTGAACGCGGACAGCGATCCGCCCTCTTGCCCGGGGAGGACACAAGACCGAACGCTGCCGGAGGCTGGAAGCCCATCCAAAAGCACGCAGCCGAAACAACGCCAGCAGTCGCGGCGTGCGGTGGGGGCCCGCAAACACACCCTTCCCCGCGCTACCCCCCACCCCAGTCTCCCCCCCGGTGACGGCCTCTGACCCTCCGCAGCGGGCCCGCCGCGGCTCGGGGTCCCCAAGGAGCCCCGGCTTCCTTGGCCGCCGCCTCGGCGCAGGCCGCGGCGCGTAGGCCTGCCCTTCACACCTGACCCCGTCCATCAGACTCGCGACCTTGGGGGCAGGAGGAGAAAGGAGAGGCCCGGCGAGGCCCGGCAAGGCTCGGGCGCAGTGGGCCGCGGCCCAGGCACGGTTACCTGGGTCCTCCAGGCGCCTCGGGCCTGGGCCTAGCCGCAGCCGTCCCCACGCCGACGCTCGCAGGGCGGAGGCGGAGCCTCCTCAGCCGGGGCCCGGCGCCCTCTGCCGGAGCCCGGCGGAGCAGCTGCAGGCGGGGGTGTCCCACACCCCGGGAGGGAAGGTCCTCAGGTGGCACCGTCCTCTGCCTCCCGCTTCCCCTCCGCCGGTTCCCTGCCCCACGGAGGTCTGTCCGAGCTGTTTCCCCATCGTTATTTTCCAGCGCACGCTGGTTTGGAGGCTGGGGGAGGCAGAGCGCGGGTTTGCCTGCCTGGGTGTCTCGGCAGCAGCTTCCCCCTCTGCCCGAGAGAGGTTGCCGGCGAGCCCCGCTGGGCAGGGTTCTTTCTCCCTCCCTCCCCACCGGTGCTGTTCTCCTAATGGCACAGTGGAAGCGCAGTGCGTAATTACATTAATACTTTTCACATCGTTTGGATTTTACACACCTCTCATCTTCCCTTTGTAATACTTTCGGCCCCTCAGGCTCTGAGCACAAGCGCAAACCAGAAAGCAGCGGAAATCTCTCACTGGGGAGATGACTCCTGGAGTTTCCTGACCACAGACTAATAGGAAAGGCTTGGCCACTGTGAGTGTCTAATACAAATCTCATTGCGGCCTGCGTTTTCCCTGTCCTTATCTTTGTTACTTTCCTTCACATTATGTCTCCCACTTTCACTCCACACCCCCATTACATGGTGGTAATCCATAATCCTTCCTCTTCGGAGCTCAGAAACCAGGATAGGTCAATTCCCACCCTTCTTGCCTTCTCCCAGCTTTCTCCTTGCCACGCACCAGCCACATCTCTCGGTGCTTTGGGATGCCCTGGTTGCTCAGCATTTGGCGAATTCTGTGTCCTTACAGACCAGCAACAAAGTGCAATCCCATCAGATTGGCAGCATCTTGCCCTGCTTTAAATGGTTGTGCAGGTTTGGTGTAATTTTGGCAAAAGGAAGAGCTCCTCAGCTTTAAAGTTCTGCTTCAAAATGCCTGATACCTGTCAGCTCACCTTAGAGACCCATCCTGCCTTGGAAAATTATCAGCAAATATGGTGAGTGATATAACTGTGG
This sequence comes from Psittacus erithacus, assembly GCA_009867235.2. Taxonomy (NCBI): domain Eukaryota; kingdom Metazoa; phylum Chordata; class Aves; order Psittaciformes; family Psittacidae; genus Psittacus; species Psittacus erithacus. The sequence goes on along the minus strand of WYDI02038805.1, from coordinate 5,301 downwards.
AGATACTGCTGTACAGCAGCTCTGCAATTAGCATGGGCAGTATAAGTGACTGCTTAATTTTATGCTTCTATAAACTTGGTCATAAAACATTTGATTGAGAGGTTTTTATGTCAGGGATATTTTGTCATGGAGCAATTCCTTGGCAAAGCTATTTCCCCACCTTAGAGACCTCCCTGGAAAGGAAGATCCCAACATCTTTATGTAGTTTGAATGCTCCAGTGCCCAGTTCTGTGATATCTGATCAATGTCGGTGGGAATACAGCTACTGGCTTTTTAGCACTTTCCCCCCATATCTCTTAAAATAGACATATCCTTACTGAGGAGAGGCAACCAAAAAAAGGTCGGTAAGAGAAACTTTCTTGCATTTCTAGTAGCACACAGTGAGTCAGAATAGAAATGAACGTCTGAACAGAGGGGATTCCCTGTGCAGAAATATTGTCTCCTCTGGGAGGGGCGGAACCCCACACCCAAATCCCAATAAAACCCCCTCAAGCCTAGCTCTGCATGCGCCCCATTCTTTTCACAGCCTGTAGAATTTGATTTGCCTCATGTAGGATTAAAGTCTTGCTGTAACTTTGCTAAGAGTGAAGATAACTTACAGTAAACAAAGATGTAAGTATTAGAGTCATTCTAGGTTAATCTGATAGTATACATCTTTATTGCCTCTCATCTCAAAAGGCAAGGTAAAGAACATGTCTGAAGTCCCTCTGTCTTTTATATTCATCAGATATGATGACCTAGAAAACCAGAAAGTAATCCACACAGCACAGTAAGAAGGGCCCCAAAAGCCCGTGTCTTTAAGGTTTGTACTCCACTCTGTGAGGTCCTGGCAGCTTCCAACCTGGGTCATTAAGTGCATTTGTTAATTACAAAAAAAGCAAAAATTAAGTATGATTATGAAGATTAATATGCAGTATTAATTACTCCTGGTTTACTTATATGAAACTGTAATTATAACCCAAACGTTCCGAAGGGGTGAAGACCAACCTGAAAGTCTCTTCCTGCAGCTTGCCATTAGATGGCAGTGCAGAGCTCCCTCTGCAGGCTGCCGCCAGCTCAGGCTGCCCTCTTTAAGGCTTTGCTCGAGCACCGGCTGGTCACGCAGACGTTTCACAGGAGTGCTCTTTAAGCCGCTTTCAGGTGATTTGAAGCTTTATTTTTATTTTTATTTTTAATCATATGATGCTTCAGCAACATACAGTGAAAAGTTTCAGCTTCGGTAAGAAGCAGCGATCAGTCACATCTGGCAGGTTAGTGGTGGTCTATGCATCCTTTTGAAGTTTGGGTGAGAAATTAGTCTGACCAAGATGTATTCTTCTTCCCATGGCTATTCTCCTAGAACTGCTTCATTTTTTCTGCTTTTTTCTTTTTTTTCATTGGAGTCATCTCCTATCAAGGAAGGGAAATTCCTCCCTTGTTTATGGTTTTCATTTTGTGTATTTCAATATAATCCCTATGACATTCACTTACAAGGAGATTTGTCTTTTAGTTTTGATAGCTCAGAGAAAAAAATCAGAATAGTTTTTGACTTGTATGTGCGAAACTGTAATTGGAAGTTCCCTCCCCACTGCCTAGGGTTTTTTGTTACCTTTATTTTCCTGCAAGGTAGGTCAAGTGACAGCAATAGATCTGCTGACACTCGTTCAATGTCAAAATAAAGCCATGCTGCCATTCTAGCCGTGTGAGTAGTTCTGACTAATGTTCTGCAATGCACATCTCACCAGATTACTTGTCACTGCAGATTTAACTTCAGCATTACCTCATTGGAACCACACTCCTTTTAAATGATACTGCTTATTTCAAGGTGTACTGAGAAGGTTCAATGCATATTTATGCAGCCTGGGAAAACACAGTGTCCCTGTGTCAGCATCACCTTTGAGTTTGTCCATATTCAGCCTAATAATGAGCGAAAGCTCTCTGACTGCTAATTCACCTCTTCCAGTGTCACACTTATTGTAGCTGCTCAGGTGTTCCCTTTTCTTAGTCCATAGTCTGGAGGCAATTTCTCTAGTTTGCTTCCTGCATCCAATCCATGATCAAATAATCCCACCATCTCTTCCTCCAAAGCCCAGCTCTGAAAATTGATCTTTCACGCAGCAGAAGCTCTTTTTCTAGCCCTTCCAGTGCTGCCTTTTCAGTGGGCACACTGCTCTGAACTGATTTCCCTTTCTCACACATTTACCCATATAATCTACCACTTTTACTATAAAACATTGTTTTTCTTCTCTTTAGGACACCTTTAATGTCTCCACCCCCATGAACACTGAAACTTGGCTCTGTCTCTCTCCATTTACCAACTCCTTATCATGCCATTTCATCTCTTGCAGTAACAACCACATTATGAACTTCTGTAAACTTTTTTTTCTGCAGCCATACTGACATCCTGCACAGAAAATCTCTTTCTAGAAGGCAGCAATGTCTCACAAAGTACCTTTGCTTTCACCCTACTTATTCCTTGAAAACTCATCTTTGACATTATAGTGGATAACTAAGTGGGTAAGGTAAAGTGGGTAAGTTTCAGGTATGCAACATGATTGTTTTACATTTCTTTAAGTGATAGAGATATAGGTATATAAAGTAACATTCTTTTCTCCCCTCCCCCCATCCTTTTCACTGACTAAATGCTACAATAGAAAGGAAATGGAGGTGGGCAGTGCAGACTGCTCTGACCAGTGCTGATAGAAGACAGCAAGCTGACAGAAGCTGATAAAGGCCACCCTTATCATGATGACCCACCTAAACCAGAAATACATAGCTGCCTTGCCAGTGAAAATCGGTGTTACATCAGTGGTTAAGCAAATGGGAGGACAACAGTGAGTAACTTCCTTCAGTCAGCCTGGTATTAAGCCTCAGAACAGTTTCACTGCTGATTCTTCCACTCCACACTTTGCTGAGAGGTTTGCAGGAAAAGTTAGTGTTTCCTAAGACAGGCTTTTAGACTTTCATTCATTCTGTAGTGAACATGCTCAGATCCAGATCCATTCTAGCATTTATCTTGATACCACTAGTAGTGATTGGCAAATGCAATAAAAAGGAAAAGCAATCAATTAAGCATTTGTTATTTGAACCTCACTTATTAGCCATAAAACTACACATTCCATGAGCAAACTTTAATTAGTTTGAATTATTTGTTTACTTCTGTTTCCTCCGTATTCTCCTCAAATGAATGTCTTTACTATATAGAATATAATGTTCTCTTCTCTAATTGATAGTAACTAATTCAGGATATACTCAAGGCTAACATAATTAATTTTCAATGAGGAAATTTAGATTGTTCCTTCTAGATTTGTGTACAATTAAAGTTTGTTGGGCTTGCCGGGGTTTTTTTCATTGGTTTGTGTCAGGTTTGCTTTTAAAGGCAGAAAAAAGGCTGTTCATTGTGGCTAAGTTGCCTTGATTGGGACTTATAAACATTACTGCATTAGGAAGGAAAAAAAATCACCTGTAGGTTTCAATACACTTTTGATATTAAAAAAGAAATAATATAAATAAAGGTGCAATAGAGATGCTAGAATGTCAGAATAATCATATTGCTCAGTGCCAAGGCTGTCTCATCCTTTCATAGCTCCAGAGATATTAAAGATATGTAAGTCACATAGTAGGAAGATCGGGAATGATCTGTCTCCCAGGGAAGTGTGTCTTTCCAACACTTGTTATTTAAACTCCAGATGTTCTCATCCCTGCAGCTTGCCTAATGATACCCCCTGACAGAGTTCACCATCTAAAAGACACATGAAGTCTTCACATTTAGTGATACATAATACGTGTCTATTTCCAGCAGTTCATGTTTTCAAATCCTAAACTGCTCCCTTTGTCTACTATGAAATGGGAAGAAGAACTGATCTGCTTTCTAGAAGTTGTCGATTTATACATATTTTAATACTTTTTTGTTATTTTGTTTTCTAAAATAAAGAGTTCCAACTTTCTCTGTTCCTGTTGGTCATTTCTTTTGATGATTCATTCTCATTACCTTGTTATCTTTGTCTGTCCTGTACTCACACTAGAAATTACCCAGAAAAGGTTACAAAAGAATAAGCCTTTCAGAATACCATGCCATAACCATGACTAGGAATGAAATCTGAAACTGAATAGTCTGTAAGGGAGTTACCTTTTTATAGACACTATTTTTTTGATAACTGTGGGTAAAAATCTGCCTTGTCTACTGGCAAAAAGATAGCAGTAAGTAAAGATAAAAATTAAGCAAACAATAACAAAATACAGAAACGGAAGAATACTATATTCAAATTGCAAGATACAGGTTTTCAACACTTCTCAAGAGAAGATAGAGACTTCCACTGTTATCAGAAAAAAATGCTTGCTAAGCAGGGCTAAAAAGGTCTGTCTGGAAATGTGTCAGAGAGAGAAATCCCAACAGTCATAGACTAATGATGGTTAAAATGACTAGTAAGGATGCAGAGATTTTCAATAAATGTTTTTTCATTTGTTTCACCACAGAATCATAGAATAGTTAGGGTTGGAAAAGACCTTAACATCATCTATATCCACCCCCACTGCCATGGGCAGGGATAGCTCATCCTAGACCATGCTGCCCAAGGCTCTGTCCAACCTGGCCTTGAACACTGTCAGGGAAGGAGCATTTGCCACTTCTTTGGGCAACTTATTATACTGCCTCATCACCCTCACAGTAAAGAATTTCTTCCTTATGTCTAACCTGAACTTCCCCTGTTTAAGTTTAAACTCAGTACACCTTATCCTAACACTACAGTTCCTGATGAAGAGTCTCTCTCTGGCATCCTTGTAGGCTTTCAGGTATTGAAAGCCTCAACTTTCTCAGCCTGTCTTCATACAGGAGGTGCTCCAGCACCCTGATCATCCTCGTGGCCCTCCTCTGGATTTGCTCCAACAGCTGCATGTTCTTCTTATGTTGAGGACATCAGAACTGTACACAATACTCCAAGCGGGGTCTCGCTAGAGCGGAGTGCCTCCTTTGACTTCCTGGTCACGCTCCTTTTGATGCGGCCCAGCATACAGTAGGTTACTGGGCTGCAAGTGCACACTGCCAGTTCATGTTCAGTTTCTCACCAATCAACACCCCCAAGTCCTTCTCTGCAGAGCTGCTCTGAATCTCTTCTCTGCCCAACCTGTAGCTGTGCCTGGGATTGGCCCAACCCTGGTGTAGGACCTTGCACTTCACATTGTTGAACTTCATGAGGTTGGCATCAACCCACCTCACAAGCATGTCAAGGTCCCTCTGGATGCCATCCCTTCCCTCCAGCGTATCAACAGAACCACACAGCTTGGTGTCATCAGCAAACTTGCTGAGGGCACACTCAATCCCAC
>WYDI02038803.1:0-14068 GCA_009867235.2 Psittacus erithacus | reverse complement strand
TAACAGATCCCCACAGTAATGTCTCCCATCACTGTTCTCCCTTTAACCCTGACCCACAAACTCTCTATTGACTGCTCCCCTGTCCCCAGACAGAGTTCCATACTCTCCAGCTTATCCCTAACATAAACAGCAACTCTTCCTCCCTGTCTGCCAGGCCTGTCTTTTCTAAAGAGCCTGTAACCTTCCATGCCAATGCTCCAGTCATAGGAGCCATCCCACCATGTTTCTGTGATGCTTATTATATCATACCCCCGTAGATGTGCACACATCTCTAATTCCTCTTCTTTGTTCCCCATGCTGCGGGCGTTTGTACAGAGGCATCTGAGCCGAGCTTCAAATGAAGCCGGCTCATTGGCTGGAGCAGCTGGAATATCTCTACATTGCTCCAAGCATTTATGATAGATGCTGGCAACTGACTGGGTGTGTTGGGATGGAATGATATCCCCCTCCCCCAACACATCTAGTTTAAAGCATCCTTGACCAGCCTGGCAAGCCTCCTACCAAAACCGCTCTTCTCCTTCTTTGTCAGACCAGCTCCACCAGCCCCCAGTAGACCTGGCCTACTAAATTGAGTCCCATGTTCTAGATACCCAAATCCCTGACTATGGCACTACTGTTCGAACCATTTATTAACCTGGCCAATCCTCCTAGCGTTTTTAAGGTCCTCCCCTTTATCCTGGAGAATTGATGAAAAGACAATCTGAGCTCCAGAGCCTCTAACCACCTCTCCCAGGGCTCTGTAGTCCTTTATGTTCTCTGGGCTACTGCTGTCTATATCACTAGCACCCACATGGATCACTAGAACTGGGTAGCAGTCAGTGGGACTTATTAGAGCAGGCAGCCTCTCTGCCGCATCTCTGATCCATGCCCCTGATAGGCAACACACCTCCCTTGAGACTGGGTCAGGACAACAGATGGGTGCCTCTGTTCCTTTCAAAGTAGAGTGCCCTACTACTACTACCTGCTGCTTTTTCCTTGCAGCACCAGTAGTGGTTTTCTTTGCCAGTGCGTCTGGCAACGGATTTCTTGCATCTTATTAGGAAAGAAGGCCTATTTGTTGAAATTATGTGTTTCACCATTTGAAACCTATAAAAACAGACATGCTTATGTACGCTACGCATTTATATTGTGATATCTTATTTTCATATGACTTTACAAATATATATTATATGTATGTTGATGCATACATATACATTACTGTGCACACATGTAAAAAATATATAGATCTGCATAAAACCAGGTAACTCAAGGTTGCATCCAGACTGAAGAGCCTATAAAGATAACCTTGCTTTTACCAGAAACATTTCTAGTTGCCCTTTATTCTGCCTTGCTTGTAACACATACATAGGTATGTGTACTAAGATGTACTTTTATATAAATATAAGTATATGCATATTCATATACACTCATATGCAGAATACAGGGATTAGTCTTACATATTATACATGCTTTTTAAATCCTCAACCTGTGACACATGCACCTCTCTGCATGAGCAGAGGCTTCTTTGCAAACCATGTTAAACTTTGTCCTTTCCTCTAGAAAATCGAAGAGTTCACATAAGTCATGTAAACAAAGCGTGGCGCTAACACGACCTGTTAACATAATGTCACACTTATCTGATGTCACCATCCATCTACTTCTGTGTTTAATCTGTCAGTTCCCCTGGATTGGAGATCCTAGATGTCCCGTGCCAAGTGCTCCATGCTGTAAGTCTCTGCACCATCCTGTTTTTGACAGGCACTGTGATACACAGGAGCAGTCTTCATTTTCTGCCAAATGCCTACATGGAAGACATGGGATTGCATATGCTCCTATTCCTATTACTCCCTAGAGACAGTCCTGAATTGTTGACACACACAAAAGATTAAGTTTCACATCACAGTTTTGTTTTCCTAGGACAGGTTGCTGTAATACATCACTCAGTAGCATGAAGTTAGACTGCATCACTTCTCAGTAACTTGTATTTGGCAAATACCATATATTATCATTATACCTTGCTCTGAGTAGCCCAAGTCCTGCTGACTGTGCTGACGGGAGGGTAAGAGAGGGTTTTTTTTTATGGTGTTGAAGAGAACGGATGCTACCCAAAAGAGGACAAGTTTCTTGAACCAGCAAGCTGATGACTGCTTTGGTGACACTATCACTTATTACACTGTCAAAGGCTATTGCAGGCCTTCCCAAGTAGGCAAGTGAGAACACCTTCTTCTGATTCTTGCTATTACACTGGATAACTCTCAGCTCTTCTTCCCCCCCTGCCCCGAAACTCTCAGCAACATGTTCAACCACTGACCGATATAAACTAAAGTGTTAGGAAATTTTAGGGTCAGTTTATCCCTGTAATACATGCTGAAAATATTTCTTCTGCCTTTTGTTATTATAGAGGTTCAACATTTTAATACATTTCTTCATCCAAAAGACTACATTACAGATTGTAAAGCTTTTTAATGCTCTTTACTCCCAATTCTGTATAAAAGAATAGGTAGAATAATGTCTCCCTATTTAAGAGCAGACTTGTTTCTTTGTTTTACGTTGCATTAATACATGCAATTCTGAGAAACAGTCATGGTCACCAAGGTCAGCTTCATTTCATTGCAGGATTTCCTGCATTTCTCATTATATTTAAAATAGCTTGTAATACCGCACACCAAGATTTCCACTGAAAATACTGGCTCACAGCCTATGCACAAAGTATTTTTTTCCAGTGATGGGTGAATCAACTGTTCTCCTTACAGAAAAAGGTATCTGACATCACTGCTAAAAGAAAATGCTTAAGAGCAAGAAGAAAATTTAAATGGAAGAAAAGAGGAAAGTAAAGGAAGGAGGGAAGTATACAGCTAGCTCCAATACAGCTTGCTCATAGGTCTCAGCTGAGGGTTATCACTGTCTCTGAACTGCGCCACAGGATGTGAAGCACTCCATCCATGTTTGCACAATAGGAATTCATCTTGCTCTGCTGCTGACACAGGGCACCCTGAGAGGAGGCAGAAGAGCTCACGCTGCGCTGACCCAGCCGTGACTCTGATCTTCCCACATCAAAGGAGGAAGACTCCTGTAGAAGCCAGTCTGGGATTCCTAAACTGTTTTTCACACAGCAGATGAGAAGCATTTGATAAACCAGAACATATAGTATAATTAGGCCTCAAACAGCATATGCTAATTACAAACACAGTGTTATGCACATTTCTAATGAGGGTGCTGGAAAGGAGGAATAGGGAGAGGAACTCCAGTGAGCACAATCAGCAGCAGCCAGAGCCATGGTGCAGAGGAGCTGTCTTGGAGATGCTACATTGCAAGGGAAGGGATACTGATGAGAAGCAGGACAGTTGATGTGTTAAAAAAAAATTTGCAGTGTTTGAGCATCATTGCCATCAGTGACAGGCAAGCGGGAAGGTTATTCAGAATGCTAGGCAGCACAGGCTGCATGGGCCCAGGTCTCTCTACAGTCTCGCAACTTCGTGTGTAGAAGGTGGCAGAAGGGCTTGCAGTTGAGGACACAGCCAAGGCATCTTCAGGACAGCCTTTTTCAACAGATAACATGGTCTGCTGAGGTATGCTGTAGGTTTGCTAGTCTCATCACTGGGCCTGTTAGCCCTGGGGATCAAAGTCTGAGGCCAGCAAAGTGCCCATAGCATGCTCCAACACAGCACAAGATAGATGATTTCAGGGTAGTTCATATCCACCAGTTCCAGTACTGGTCACAGCATGATGGCTTTCACTGCAGCTTTACAGTACGTGTTGAATAGCGCCGAATATCAGCTCAAGTGGAGACTTTTTCTTTCAACCATTCACCACTTTCAGATCCAGAACTAAACTGGTGCTTCAGTTTATCTTCAGCCTTACTGTCTTCCTTCGCCTTACTCAATAACCTGCTTTTCTGAAGGTCCATTTGCAGCCAATCCTGAGGTCAGTCAGGTGCATGTCTTGCCCTAGCCATGACATAAATCCTATGTGTGAAAGTGTGGGTGCTGTTACCTCCTGTTATGACTCTCAGAAGTGGGTTTAACCACACAATGTGAGGAAGGAAATAGGAAAACCCACAGAGAAGACAGAGATCAAAGTTAGTGGTAAGATTACCAGATTTTACAATGACTGTATAGTTTTGGAATATACAGGGAAATTAATAACCTGTATTTTTTTAATACAGGACACAGAATTTGAGACTATAGTACAGGAAATCACATATAGTACAGCATGTCTGGCAACCATAATGTTATTCTAGGAAATGCAAATTTTATGCTTGAATGCACCACAGAATTCTTCTGTGATGCTGAGTAAGTTACTCTGAGCAGATTTTCTCTCATCCTGTGTTCCTCGATTTTGCATCCTTCTCATTCCCCTCAGGTTGCCTCCGTCTCTTCATTGCTAGGGCAGCAGAAGGAAGAACAGCAGGAGTGGAGGATATCAGACCTTTCTATTAGATTATGTGCCATAGCTGCACGTGGTAACAGGAGGAGGAATTACAGGGAAAGTCATGCTCATCTCCTGTAGCCTTGGGGCAGAGGATGCCCAGTGCAGATGGCATCTTCAGAAACCTAAGCATCAATTTCGGCCAGGTCACTGCTGAGCAAATAAGAACTAAGATTTCAAGAAACACATAACTGGGCCAAATCTGGGTGCTTCTGTAGAGTTAGGGAGTAAAATTCACACTATTTGTCATGAAATTTCCAAAAGACCTCAGGTTAAGGTCCAATACCCTGCATTGAAAATAGAAGTGTGCTCAGGCCATTTGAAGTAAGTAGCTGAAAAATGGAGTCTTGTAATGGAAAACTTTGTACCAAGAAGATTTTTAGTTGCCTTGCTCATAATAATTATGTTAAAATAGAGGCTTTATACAGTGCTTATTATTTGTACTTGAGGTTGTGGTCAATTTTTAAGCACCATTAGACAGATTTTAGAGGAGGGAAAAAAGCTTTTGTATGAACCAGTGAAGATATTTACAAGATCCCATCTGAGGTTGATGGTAAAACCAGACACAGAAATGATAAGTGAAATCCTGCACTTAGGAAAGTAGAAAGAAATCTTGCCACTGTTTCCACAGGATCAAAATTTCTACACATGGTAATGCATTAATAGCATTAATCAGATTCATTTTGCCCATCCATGAAAGACAGCTGACTCTCACGTGACATGCAAAGACTTTTTTAGCAGTATTCTTCAGTTTAGGGCAGGTTGGGATAAATAATGGTTTTGTTTAACTGAAATGTCAAAGGATATTTTATTTTAGCATATGTACTTATTCAAACTGGAATTCAGTCAGGTCACTGCAGTTAGTGTCTCTCTGTCATTATGCAAAGACATTTCTCCCTGTTGAATGCTGGGTCTGACAACTCCAAATCAGAGGAACTAATTAAACTATTAAGGAAATATAAGGCAAAACCTTTAAGACTAGATTTTCCTGACTTTCCCTTTATAAAAGGGAACCTGACATGTTTTCAATCATTCATATATGGGGTTTTTTTTGCATTTAGAAGGATAATATTATTTTTTTAATGGAATTCGTATAAGGTTCTGAAAGAGATGTCCTGTGCATAGGAAGTCCATATGGCATGATTACTTTGGCATGGAACCAGAAGGTCTTTCTGGTTTGATCTTTACCTTCTCTTGAGCTTATTAAATAACTCTTAAACTCTATTTCCAGCTATTTTAAATTCTGTACTCTTTCAGAAGCTATTTCTCACAATCAGGAAAAAAAAAAAAAAGTCTAATATTATCTTGTGATTGGCAGGTAGTGAAATACCTCTTTCTTACACTCATGGAACTTGTGTACTTCCAAAATACTTAGCAAATGCCTGGTAACCAATTCTGTCTAATACCTCAGTGCTCACTCATGTACCTGATATATATGCAAAACAAAACATTAAAATATATAGCCAAGACTGCTGTAAGATGCCCTTTTTAGACCACACAAGACTTTTGTGTTCTCTCCTACTGCTGCCACAGAGCCAGAAAGCTGTCTGGCCCCTGCCTGTGTGCAAAGGCAGAGGGACCAGTGCAGAGCTCTGGCAAGTGCCATACTGAAATACTTGATTATCTGCAGTCTCCTTCCAGTGCCAGGGATCTGCCCAGGGAGAGTGAGCTGTTGGCACAAGGCTGTGCTTCAGCAGCGTGACTCCAGCATAACAACTGCAGAGAGGATTTGCTAGCCAGGAATCATTAGAGCGGCCCAAGGACAGGGGTGTCCTGAGTCACCTCCTGTCCAAACTTACAGTCCATGCAGTTTGCTAGGTGCCCTAAATCTGTGAAAGCAGCAGTATCCTATGGCCTTAATCACCAGGAAATCCTGCAGGCATCATAAATGACTTCTGAGGAGCAATATTAGTACATTAAATAAAGGAAGGCTAAATGAAGTAAATACTAGCTCTCATGACTCTAAGATTATTTGAATAAGCCTGCAAAATACTCTATTTTTAAAGGCATCAAAGTGAAATTAGATGAATTTTCTCCATTTTAAAATCTTGATATATGCCTGAAGATCTGATAAATGCTTTTATGTGTATCTCTCAAAGAGGAACCTGGATTATTTTTTCATGTTATGCGCAAGGAACATGAGAAGTCTAGATTAGTACTATGAGGGTTAAAGAAGAGATCACAGTATGAAAAAAGAATAAACATTTGGAGTGGCAAATTTACAGTAGTCTTATGCTTGTCTCTCATATTTCTTGATATTGCTACAGATTATATGTAAAAAAAGAATAATCCTAGTACAACATCAAGGCTCAATTAATGAGTTCTGAAACTTGAAAATTACAAAAACAAGGAAAAATTTTCACATTTCTAGCTCAGGGTCATCTTAAAAGAAGCAGTGTTCAGCAGATACTTCTGGGAAAAATGGCTGCTTCTTTGAGATGAATGCATCTGAAAGATATATTGTCAGGATGTAAATCCTGTTGCTGACTTGGCAGAAAGTTTTCTTCTCCATTTTTGCTGAGGGGCTAGATTTGAATTTTCATGGCCCAGAATACAAATCTTTTGCAGCCTGTGTTCTTCCAAGGAAAGCCACTCTGTCATCTCACACTGCTAAATCGACCTGCACTCTCTGCATACCAAAGCCCTTTGTGGGTCCACGGAGATAATCTCCTTGACTGATTTTATAATAAGCAGAACGTTCATTCAGGAAAGACGTAATTGGCACACAATGATCAAACATTATGAAGCTATTTGCAGTAAAAAAACCTCCATCTACAAACTACAGGAAGATTATGTAAATAATTTATTTTAAGATGAATCAGATAATATTATGGTTAAGATCAATGGGGAAATAAGACTCTAAAAAAGAAAGATGACTAGAGTCAAGAGGGAAATAGTATATTCCTTTTTATATGTATAAAATGAACAGTAAAGTTTAGTCATAATTGAGCTAATCATGATAAAAGTATAGCAGATTTGGCAAATAGCATGTTTTGTAATGCTAAAGAGGCCATGCCACACTGCTTTTTATTATCCAAAGAGGATCATAGACTTGTTCAAGTTGGAGGGGACTTCGGAAGGTCTCTAGTTCAACTTTCCACTCAAAGCAAGGTTAAGAATGAGTTCAGTCCAGGCTGCTCAGGGCTTTGTCAGCCCTCTCGAAACCTCCAAAGATGAGGTTTCTCAACCTCATGAGGCAGTCATGTTCCAGTGACTGTTCTCATGGCGTTTCTTGTTCCCCCTTGTATCCAGACACCACACCACTCTGCTTCCAATTCAACTGCAATTCAACAATTCCTTCTCCCCTGGGTATCACTGTGAAAAGCTCAGCTTTGTCCCCTCAGTGACCTTTCTATAGGCACTGAGAGAAGATCTCTCTTCCAGGCTGAACGAGCCCAGCTCTCCCAGACTCTTCTCACAAGGCAAGTGCTCCAGGATCCAAACAGGTAGAAAGAACCACATCTTAGCTGTAATCTTAAGTGCCTTTTCTTCTTTCCCTGTGTCTTCAGGATCCAGGATTACTTCTTAATGAAACAAATGCCCTACACACCTCTGTGTACCTGTGTAGCCTGAAGACTTTTTAGTTTTCCTATAGAATAATAAAATATTTAAGTTACTAAATCATACAGTCCCTATAAAAGTATCACTACTTTGCCTGTCTTCCCATCTTCATAACCATTCTGACCACCACCACGTCAGTGCTACACTGGATACAAGACATCAAAAGGTCATGTGGTTTCTCTTACCTACTTTTAGATACAACATGCAATGATATATATGTAGATGAACATAATTTTAAATGCTGGAAACAATCTGTATGTGACATAGCTACTTTCCCTTTTCAGTCAAAATGCCTCCTGCAGACAGTAAGATGTGCAGTTATCAATCTTACTCAAAATAGAAGCAAGAAAATTAAACAGTAGAAAAGTTCTTGTTACCATAACAGAAGGTCATAGGGGTATTTGCTTCATCATGTTAGTCCTTTTACATCCAAATAGTACCGGTCAGCCTGTTTCCGCTTTCACTTACAGTAATGTCTGTGGCTTTGTATGCAGGTCCATTCACTATGGAAGAAATGATCATGACTCACCTTCTCTTTCAGTACCAAACAATAATTGAATGTTTCCAGCCAGAGAGAAGCTTTCCTAATATCCAGAAGTTTCCAGCTGCATGGAAGGATCAAATCCACAGAAATTCAGCATCAGTTTCTCACAAATCCTGCTCAGTTTGTTGTAGGTTATCAAAAGTGATAGATAAGCTGACACTCCCAATGAATTTCTCTCAAAAAATGTCATCAATCCTGACCACAGCTGCTACATCTCTTTAAAGCATTCAAAAAACAGGTATCAGCAGCTTCCTCTGTGTACAACAGCCATCTAAATCAAAGTTGTTTCTTTTACTATAAAATATATTTTTAAAAAGAATAAGAAATGTCTCTTCAGATTTTTTTTCCAGTCCATTTGGCTTTTTGTGAAAGGCAGACTCCAAAAAGTCCAGCATTATGTCACTGTCGTGTCTGATGGCCAAGTCTGCACTGTCTACAAGGTGTTTTGGACACAGATTCTTTTCTCATCCTTACTCAAAGTGAAATCTCAGTATAGTTTATGATATGTGATTTACGAGTTTGAATTAAGATCAATCTCAGCATATCATTTCTGGTGTAATCTGGGTACTCTGACTCTTTTAAGTCTCCATTGACCAAGGCCAAGGTATTCAATCACTCGTTACCTATGCCATTGTCCCATTGATGGATTGCTATGAAAGGCTTTGGCTCCCAGTATCCTAAAGAGACTCTTCTGTATCAGAGCACTGTGGGGGCTCCCTGGGGTGACAAGGCCTGGCAGCTAGAGCCTGTCCCATCATCTCCGACAGGAGAAGTGCAGATGGACGACAGCCTGAGGGCTGACATGGGGTCTTGACGTATGGGCATGTGGGGTGAACTTAGAGGAGCACCAGGTAGGGTCATTAAAGCTGATGGTACCCTCTGGGCCTTGACACTCTGATACCATCAGAGAAGCTTGTCTATGGTTCAGCTGCTTGTTTTTTTCTAATGAACATATCTAAGGAGCACAGGAATTATGAAAGTCCCATTGTGCTGCCCAGAGGCACACTGTAACTAATACAACGTCGTGGTGTTCAACATTGGAGCTCCGCATGGCTTTCAGATGGTTGATGCTGATTTCTCAAACTTTACCTACCCTGCTTTTTGGCTGCTTCGGTCCCTCTACTACATCTCCCATGGCTGGCACTGGACTGCCTTTACTGACTCCTAAAGAACAGCCCCTTCCATAGATTTTACTTCGGCATTTCCTTCCCCATGTCATACCTATAAGCATATGTAATTTGTTTCTTTCCTACCTTTTGCAAATTTCACAGAAAGAGCACAGCTGTTGGAGTAGGACATTGGTGGCCACCTGACCTGCTCCCTGCAGTTCTATCAGAAGCACAATGAAGGTCCCAGAGACACCATCATTAGACTAGACTTTTCTTCAATTTGTTGGGTACAGAATATGTGTGGAAAGAAAAAGGAAATGGTAAATGCAGGGTTTTTACCCTCCAGAGAACTGGACTGCAGAATTCCTGCTGCCCTGAAGGCACCTATGTCATGATGCCACTGACCTGATACAGCAGATCTAAGAGTCCCTCGACTATCTTGATTTAAAGTGAACCCAAAAGGAGTGGAGAAGAGTAATTTTCAATCTAGCTCTTCACTCAGAAGGCAAGTTAAAAGCCTAATAAATTTATCAACAAAATTATTATTGCATAGACCAGAGCTGCTCTGTACTTAAAGTTAAGCTCCCTTTTAAGATGCTAAAAGGGCAAATAAAACTATATTAATATAAGCAGAATGGAAAGAAGTTAAAGTCCCAACAATATAATGACTGGATACATGATTCTGAATGACCATAAGATACAATCATTAATCACTGGAGTAAAACATAAGAATATGACCTAACACCAAAATAAAGGAAGCAGAATGGAATGTTCTATCGAAGAATGCAGTAAAAATGTCTGAATAGCTTCAGAATAAAAAAATATTGGGCCTGCTCTCATACGCTGATGTGAAGCAGAATTGTATCTGTCAGGACAGTGGTAATTATTAACAGACCGATACAGGTTTTGAGTGAATAGAACTGGTCTGTTATTAAGTGCACAGAGTTCACCTATCCCTCAACATTAGAAATGTTAGATAATGGAAATGGCAAAAGCTGGTGTTGTGTGAGCTGGAGTTGTACAGGAAGAGAATAGGGTTTGAACTTTACAAAAGCATACTGTTTCTATTAACCTTCTGATGAGAAATGGTAGTTTTGGTCTGGCAAGTTCCTCAGTAGAGTGTTATATACTCAAAACCATAAATGGTTTTATCTATATCCCAGTTTGCCCAAACCCTTAGTTTCGGAGGAATTTGATATGTGTGAGTGGTCTTTTAGATTTATTTTTATGTAATCTGTAACACTTTAACCCATAATATGTACGTGCAATAGTTCTGACAGAGTGATCTTTCAAATTAAAGAGATCTTCAATCTCCACGTATCTACACTCCAGAATTTCATCACAGTACTCCTGGAGAAGTTCAGGTTCCCACAGTGGATTCCCAATGAAGTTCAAGTCAGTTTTAAGGTTTTAGATCCAAAGTCTTCCCAGCCAACCAGGTGTGCAAAAGCACCACATCATGAGGAATTTCAGGGCTCAGGATTTGAACATTACTGCATGGAAATCTCTCCTTTGTTCTTGTTTCCACTGAAACTTATCTTCCTTCCAATGTCACTGGGGCGAGATCTTGTAGCAGACAAGAGAAACATGGATTAGGTCAGTAGTCTGATAATACTGTCTGTACACCATGTAATAAACTATCTGAGTGAGAAGACTATTAGATCCTCTAGGCATCTTACATTTCATCTGATCTTCAATCAGTTAACCCTCTGTTAAGTTTAATATCTTGACTAATGCTTATCTTTCAGAAAAGCAGCAAATTCAAACCCACTTAGCCTGGTTTTGTTCAATCCCCAGCTAAGGGTCCTTTTCTTTTCTTCATCAAAAAGCAGACAGTATTTTTCACCTTTCAGGATGCTAATACACAGACTTTGGGGTATCTCGCAACACCTATTCTGGCAAATGCTTTGGCTTTCCTTCTTTCTCCAGCAGGCCCTCTCCCCTGTCACTCCAGCCTCTGCAGTCTAACCATTTCCAATGTAGACATGCCAAGGTGTTATAGATAATGCAATTGACAATAATTAATTAGCTAACATGTAGAGAAATCAAATCATCTTCTCTTTCCTACTTAATCATCACTCCACTAGTCATGTAGGGAAAACTCACACTATGCCATGCTAAAGCTCATTTTCAACTGCTTTACCTGTCTGGTCCAGAAATCTTTACCAGGGTGGCAGATTGTCAGGACATAGTCTCCTTTCTGCCGGTAGTTCTTCCGTCTTTATTCCCCTGCTCTCAACCATATCAAAACACTTTTTCTGACTGAATTTACTAGTGGATTCAAGCCAATCTATGTCTGCAGTCTACAGTCTGAAGGATATCTTTGACTTATTTGTAAAATTTAGCAGGGTTTCAGAGTCCTGACTAATGTCCATTGTGTTACTGAAAGGTTAACAGATCTTAATGCAACAGTAAGATAACCATGGCAGGAGGGTTAGAACTAGATGATCTTAAGGTCCTTTCCAACTCTAACTATTCTATGATTCTATGATTGATATCCTCAATAAAAACACAGGCCACGAAATCTCATCCAGTAATTCCTGCGCTGGACCACAACTATCTTAGAAATATAATCCCAGTTTAAAGCTTTTGTTGATGGATGGAGCATCTGCCATATCCTTTGTTGAGCTGTTCCAAAAGGATCATGCTGTTAGGATTATATTTTGTTAGACTCATGCAAAAAATATATGGCTGATCACTATTTTGAATTTGTGTAACTTCATCTCTGAGCTGTTTGTCATAATTCTACATATGTTCATTGTGCACTCTTAAATTTCACTTTAGATGTACCATGTAATTCTTCCTCAGTGATGATGACATTAAGAACAGTAAATGAACACAAAATAGAGAGAGAGGATATAGCACACTGTAACATAACTATTGTTGATAGAAACATTGCCGGGGGAAAACCAATTTTCATGTATATACTTCTCATTATATAAAAGCATAGGGCTAGGCAAAAGCCATTTTTTGCCTCACATTTGGACCAAAGTTCTGTATCTCAATTTGCAGAAAACAGGATGGTTTTTTGTAACAGTAAGGAAAAAAAATACTTTTTTTTTTTTTTTCCCCAAGATGCATATAATGGTCCTTGCTTTTTACAGTATTTTCAAATGAAAAGATATAAACACATGCATGGGACTCAGCTCTGCCATTTTTTGTGATGCCTCAGAAAATCTGCCGCCATTTCAAGTTTTACCTTCTGCTCAAAATGGCAGACCAGACAAGGACGGTTGTGGCCACAGAGACTATGTATTAGGGGGCTAAGAAGTCCTACTGGGACCATGCCGTATTTGGAGATTCATCAAGAACAATTGACCACACTTCAATGCCAGCCACAAATGCCCCCTCCTGCTCGCAAAGGTGATTGGTATAAAACAGCTCACTTGGAATGACTCAGCGAAACTGCAACTATAAAAGAGCATCACTGAAGATCCTGTGTGTGCACCCACCACCGATTGCTGAGGACCATCAACAGATCCCCAGGACACCACAGGATCCAGGGTGGTGACTATTTCTACTTCTAACTTCTTCTCGTCTTCTCTCTTCTTCTTCTCTCTGTCTCTCTGTACGATAGATAATTACTCTCAGGACTGCAACTCATAAGACGATATGAATTTAGGTTACCGTTACCATGCCTCAATTGTGCTTTGTCCGAACTCAGGGATCTCAAACCTATTTCTTTATCTGTCAGGATTCTTAGGAAGCTGTGTATTCTATCTGCAGACAGGTAGAGCACACCAACAAAACTATAGGCAGGCTCCACTTGAGGCTGACTGCATTGTGTTAACTGTGGATTGCTGCCAAGGGCCAGGGGCCGGGAGACTGTTAAAGCTTTGTGCTAGCAAAAACTAAGTTGGAACCTGACAGCATGTTTCTTAATTTAGTGATTCAGTGTCAAGCCAATGGAGCCATCAGTTACTGTGTAAATATTCCTCCACAGCAGAAGTAAATGGATGCTATCGCTTTGATTTACATGTATGCAGTATCAGACTCTTTGTATAAAATGTTGCTGTCTCAGGTCAACCAATAAAATAAAGATCTGAAATTAGAGGCTGGAAACCTAACCGTTCTGACACTTTGACATCAATACATCAACTAGAAAGAAATGCTATACCAGCTCATTGAAAAAACCTATCAACAAAGCCTGATGCAAGGCGCATTCCTTTAAATTCATTGTTTAAGCAAATGCTTAGTTTGGAACACAGGCCAGAAGCTCTCTAGGCTCTGATAGGATTTCACCAGTGTCGTGGTTTAAGCCAGCTGTAACTCAGTACCACACAGCCATTCTCTCACTTCTCCCCGTTCCTCCCCCTGCTCCCAGAGGGGTGGGGAGGAGAATCAAAAGAATGCAACTCCCACAGGTTGAGATAAGAACAGCTCAGTAACTAAGGTATAACACAAACCACTGCTGCTACCACCAGTAATAATAATGATAAGGGAAATA
>WYDI02038801.1:0-26695 GCA_009867235.2 Psittacus erithacus | reverse complement strand
GCCCTCCCGCCGCCTCCGGTCCTCCCCGGGCGCCGCTCAGGCGGCTGCCATGGCGACCGAGGACGCGCCCGCGGCGGCGGCAGGCGGCGGCCCTGCCCCGCTTCCCGCTCCCGGGCGCACCTGCAGCGGGGGCCGCCGCCGGACGCCCCGCTATGCCGGGAGGGGGGTGTGGAATGTGAGGGGGGGTCCCGCAGAATGGGGAGAGAACCGAGTAAAACGGGCAATATCGTGGTGGGGGGGAGAGGGGAGGAGGCGTCCGAGGGAGAGATCCCGGCGCCGATCGCGACCCGTGCGGGAAGGAGAGCGCCAGGCTGCGATGTGGGGGGGGGGGGGGGCTCAGTGCTGTGGAACCCGCTCCCCCCAAAGAGGAAAGAAAATGTGTTTTCTGTGAGGAAAAATCACGCGTTTTGGGCAGGCTGCCCGGCCTCTCGCTTCTTAATGCCGCCTCAGAGCAGCCTCGGGTCCCACAGCAGCCCCTGAGGCGGGGCGGGGGGGCTCCTGCTTCCCCCCTATGCACTCCGAGCCCCAGCTCTAACGAAACTTATCTAAAACATCTAACAATAATGTAAATGGGTTTAATTGCCGCGTATTTAAGCCATGAAGCAGGACTTAAAAATCTGTTAAACTTGGCCCGTTCCCAAGCCATTGACACCATCCAGCTTCCCCGGGCCATGGGGGGGGAATAGGGGGGAGAGGGAGTCCTAATACGTTTTGATACAGGAGTTATCAATGTACCAGGTGAAACATCTCCCTAAACCCTGCTGCTTTTAACCAACCACCCGATTCTTTTTGTTTGCTTCGCGTTTCCAACTCATTCAAACCACTTTTAGAAAGTTTGGGGTTTGTTTTTTTTTTTTACTTTACTTTCTTTGGAGGGGGAGAGTAATGCATGCAAAATATTTAGTTACAACTTATGCGAGAGGCACCGATCTGTAAAAGCATTTCTACTTTCAGAAAGGATTTTCCTGTTACTTTTGTTCCGGTCAGAAAATTAAAAAAAAAAAAAAGGCGAAAGAAAAAAAAAAATACACACACACACACAAAAAAACTTGGGGGAGAGATAAGGTCTGGAAAACAATCTGGAATTGCCAGGCTGTTGGTGGGAGCTCTGCGGGGCTGGCGTCAGGAAGTCTGCGCCGCCTTCTATTACTGTTGATCCAGCTTTGTGCAGCTGCACTCAGTACAATTAGCTTGTAGAAACAATCCTGCTGTAGGCAGCCTCTTCCCTTCAAAGTGCTTTTCTATACTGATCCCCTCACATCATGATGCTGGAAATCAAGTCACAAGCCGACCACTGTTTGGCCAACATCATCTGTGGGAATTCATTAACCTCCATCCCAGAGATGCAACAAGAGATTGTTTGTCCAGAACTAAACTTACAGCTTAATATGATGTAGCCCATGCAGGAAAAAACCTGTGTCCCCATTTCTTTTTTTCTTTTTTTTTTTTTTTTCGGTCAATAACAAGAAACACATTGTGAAGCTTTTTCTCTTCTTTTTTTCTTTTCTTTTTTTTTCTTCAGGGGGTGGGGAGCGGAGCTGAAACCAGGCATGAGCCGGCTCCTGCTAAAACTTTGCGATCGAACTGGTTTTTGGTTCATCGGGCTGCAGTTTCCATAGAAGCACCTTATCCCCGCGATCATCTTGTTGGGTGCACTTTGCAAGCTCATTTCCCGTCTGAGTTTGCTCCGCTGCTCTCAGATGTTGCAGCTGACACATTTCCTCTCCGTGCACTTTGCACCCACCTCATCCTTGCCCAGATGCTCATGGCTGATTGTGCCTAAAAGGGGGTTTCATCGCGCTCCGCAGCTGCCTTGGGGGAAGGCAATTTTTTATCATGTTTTACATTGTATTTCCACTTTCCCCTGCTCCAGTGCTCTTCTCCATGCCATGCAGCAGGCCCTCCTTGTCCCCGTGCCCCCAGTGCAGGAGTGCTGGCTGGCCGGGATACAGCTGCGGCCACAAGCCCTTGGCCACACACCCTTGCATTCTGCCGTGTGTGAACACTGCCAGTGGCTCACAGGGCACCGGTGCTGCTCCGGGTGGAGTGCATCCGCGGGTGGGACACCACTGCTGTGCATCACAGGCTGGGGAGCTGAGCAGCTCCAGAACAGACAGAGGTGCACATCTCCCTGCTGCAGGGGCTGCTTGTGAACAGCCGTGCTGCTGGGAGCATGAGTCCTACTTCCTGACACCTCTGGCTGCTGGTAGCCAGGCTCTACCCGTCCCACTGGCAGCACAGCTCAGTTGGGGTGGTGTCACTGCACCTCACTTCAGGTACCTCATTTGGCTGCGAGCATGCAGCCAAAGTGCACCTACCCCACTCTGAGCCCCTCTGTTCTTCACAGAATACATGGATGTGTTTTCTGACTCCCATTTCCAAACTTCATCCTTTTCTGGGCCATGTTTGCAAATGCCATAGGTCTGCCAACTGTAAGACACCCACTATGCTTTGGAATAATGTTGTTTTTTTACAGTATCATTCCCTTCACCCCGACTTTTAAATATCCCTCATCTGCTGCTGTTACATTCCCAAGCTGCATGTTGTTGGAGGCTTGGGAAGTATTGTGGCAAAACATGTATTTTCTCACTTTTTTTTTCCACATCTGGTTTTTGACAGAAGTTCTGGACTTTAGGATGGACAGGCCTTTGTTCTGATTCAGTTTTGCCGTGTATCGTTTTGTGATTACACTCCCAAACTACTGTTCTGCAGGAATGCCGTTTACTCAGACTGCATTTTCTAGCACCACCCTGCAAAGCGGGGTGTTTCTACCTGAATTGTGGGGCTTTGCTGGGACATTTGTATCAAGTCCAAGTTCACACACTTCAGTTCTAATGTTTTCTTCTCTTTTGTAGGATTTCTTGTTCCTGTAAGTAGGACCAGTGCCCTGAAGGCATTTCTGCATAAACTGCCATCTGCAAAGGGCTGTTTCTTACCTGATGCTGCTTGAAGAAAACTGCCGTTAAATCTTTCTGGAAGCAGCATCTATCTCTCTGGCATAGTAAGTGTTCCTGGTGTGGGGTGTATTAAATCCATGTATTAACTCGTACATTTTTACTCTAAAGCAGAAACATTTATTTTTAAAGACCTTGAACTATTTTATGAACGCAAGGTCTGTGTTTTAATTATGTTATGTAGCATGTCTTCTAGAAGTGAACCAGTTAGGTGGCTCTCTATGTTACAGGATCAAACAAGTTCACTTCTTAGTGCATAGTTTACATAGCAGATGGTTTTCATCTACCGGAGCTTTTCTAGTGATACCTTTTATTTAGTATTGGTCTAAAATGTTGCAAATTTTGTACTCCCCAGCAATTTTCTGGAAAAGCCATTTGGAATAGAACAGGCAGAGGGGCCAAGCAGGAAGTTCCTGGTGGTACCTCTCATACAGTAAGGAATAAACCAAGGAATAAAAAACAGGCTGCTTCTTCTTCTGTTAGTTATCCGGATGGCTGCGCCAGCTCCCCTCAGCCTCTGACTTTGGCCTATCTTTGATTTTCAGGTACAGGACTGTAGGGATGAGATCACAAAAGGCTTGGCTTAATTTCACTGGAAAAAGGAGGGATGGGGAACTGGATTGGTGGGAGGAGGCTTTGAAAATCTATTCCAGGTATGGTTTTAAACACACACACCCCTCCTTCAAATTGTAAAATTATTATAATTTTGAGCATACATGTGTTTGTATAGTGTGCTGTGTGTTCTAGCTCAGTAATAATGTTTCATGAACATAGAGAAGAAATAGAGTTTGTAGTGAGACTGTCTTCTAATTGTTGGTGAATCTGTAATCTTGGCTTCCTGTTCACTTCAGGCAGATTTATCTCTATTACGTGTTGGAAAGCCTTGTAGCAGGCAGTGTTGATTTAGTGCTTTACCAAAGCTATTGTTATTGGTTATGTTAAGACAGGACTCACAGCATTTTCAGTCCTTTTTCACTAATATATAAAGGCAAAATTTTCTGTGGTTGGGAGAGCATAATTGCACTCAGGGTTTGGATACTGGAAGTGCAGCTTAGCAAACTATGCACCGCATCTTAAATACAAGTGCACCCTCTCAAGTCCTGCTGAACCACATGAGTTCCAGTGAAGTTTCCTAGGCTTTTAAAACTTTGCTTCTTTATAGGCCTGGAATGAGCGTTATCTAGGTTAAGCTGACTTTCTTAGTGACTGTTGCCTGCACAAACCCACCTGGGAATCACAAAACAGGTATGTGTATGAATCTCTTGAGAGGCTTGGTCCAGGAGGTGTGCTCCGATCATGCTTAAACGCACATTGACATCATGGAGTTTAGCACAAAGTGCAGCAGCTGTAGCTGTCGGGAAGTTCAGGGGGAGAGAAAGAAAAGAACTGCTGCTTTTTTATAAGCAATTTTTCTCGTGAGAGCACTTGCCCTGGAAGTGCTCAGATTCAATGTTCTTCTCATCAGAGGTGATATAAACTCCCTCCTGCTTGCAAAGCACCCCTCATGACCAGAGTAGAGATAAGGCTAAGGTGGAGGACACCCACCCATCCTGTTCAAGCTTGCCATGGTAAAGAAACAGATGCAAATTTCAAAGGGCTAGAGGGATTATAAACAAGAGGGAGCCTGACATTGTAGCTCAGGGGTAAAGGCATCTCCTGAATGGCAAGAAGCCTGAATTCTGGGCCTGGCCTGGCAGACTCACCCATTCTCGAGGGTGAGGTTCATCTCACCTTATCTCAGCTATTTGGAGGTTTGGTGTCTCTCTGCAGTCAGTGGGAAGAGAGAAAAAGAGACACCTGCAAAGAGTGATTCATTCTGTGCCTGTTCAGCACCTCTTTTCAGATGGAATGAATCTCCTCACTGGGGGCCAGTGTTCTCAGCAGAAGCTAGACAACTGACTTTGACCAGAAGCCTGACTTACAGATGCCAAGTGAGGTGAATTCCACTGTAGATGACTAATTTTTCTCATTCATCATACCCCAGTTTTAGCCTTTAAAATTCTGGTGTGTAATCAAAGTTGGTTAGTTGAGTTCTGTCTCTGTACAATGCTCATTCCTCCCATTGGGAGGCTGGAGATGGATAGGTCGGGTAAAATGCTCTGGAATGATGTGTCTCTTTCTTTGAGGCCTGTAGAGTCTAAAGGTCATGCGTGCCCCTAGTTCACACTCATGAATCCTGGTGCTGGATGCCTGAAAGTTCATTGTGGAACTGTTACAAGTCGTCATGCTAACTTCTTTTGCAGATGGTCTAAGTGACTAGAGGCACTACATACTATTTTTAAGACAGGAGCCAGTTGCATAAAAATCTGCATAAAAAATGTCGGAAGATATAAAGAGGCTACAACCGGAAACTTCAGAAAGCTGAAAGGCTGCTTATTTAAATCAAAGAAAGTTAAGTACTATGGAAAATATTACTAAGTTTATATTGCATTTTATGAACTTGCATACCCAGAAAAATCTGTCTCTAACTTCTGAAACTGGAGGTTGGATGCCTTTAAAAGTGTTACCTTTAATCCTATCCC
Organism: Psittacus erithacus; assembly: GCA_009867235.2. Classification (NCBI taxonomy): domain Eukaryota; kingdom Metazoa; phylum Chordata; class Aves; order Psittaciformes; family Psittacidae; genus Psittacus; species Psittacus erithacus. The sequence continues at coordinate 21,219 of WYDI02038801.1, read as the reverse complement.
TGAAGAGATAAGCATGTAATTTTCAGTTTCAGAAAGCCATAGTTTTTCATTTCTGATGATGTGGAGTAATGCTGAGGTACACTACAGGATAAATCCCAGGTCTGTACCTCATTGTTTCATCAGAGATCAGCAAAAGGTCACCCAGCCTTCTTATCAGATTGGAGAAGTGCAAGTGGGTTTTTGTGCTAGTTGAAGTTCAGTGCACATATATTCTTTGCAAACAGATGATTGCAGGAAAAGACAAGCTATGTGTTTTTATGATTTAATATTTGTCAAAGGTCATCAAAGGGTTATGTCCAGTCATTTTGTAAAATATAGCTTGTAGAGGCAGTGGTGGACAACGAGAGTCCAGTTCGGTGGAATTAAAGTCGTATGTTCTCCTGATGGGTTTTTAGCTACAAATACAGTTGGAGATAATTCCGCCACATTGTTCATGTCAATTGCTCCATAAGGCTGAATGCCTTCAACTATTACAAAACACATGCTTGAGAAACCCTTCTACTTCTTTTGTCAAAATACTGAAACTATATGTGCACCCAAGATGTTTAAATTTGGCAACATTAAAGTAATTGGGAATGGACTCAAAATTAAATTACTTAAGGCCTCAAGCTATTGTTTCCAGCAGAGACAAGAGGTCTGAAAACATTAAAAGGATGTGCAAACTTCTTAGAATGTTTTGGGCCAGAACAAAACAGCTGGTTTATACCTAGCTGAGGATCTCAGTCGTTCTCTATTGAACAGTCAGAATTTGGACTTCTTGCAGTTTCTTGAATTCCTGCCTTCTCACTCTGCTTTGTTTTCACTTCAATAGCAATAGTTTTGTGCTCCTTACTCTCTTTCACAGCTCTACCGGTCTCTTGGCGCTGGAGATGGGATTCACCTCACTTGACTTAAGGCATGTGTCTGGTTGATGTCTACATCTAAGCCTGTCTTTCAAAACATAGTTTGCAGGCAATTGGGAAAATTGTTGCTTTTGTAGTGACTTAGTTCTTCCTAATACAGAAGTCTAAAAGACTCTAGATCTACCTCAGTACTCTCTTGACTTTGGAATCCAGCTGTCCTTAGCCCAGCTGGCATATGGGTTAACTAGACACCTTGGTTTTGATGTGGTCTCAAACTTCCCCAACAATTCTCCAGTTTTGGTTTTTTTTTGTGTGTGACTTCACACATTTTCATTAAAAAGCTTGACAGCAGCAAGAAAATGAGTGGTGACTGATACAGTTTCACCAAGAAGTTGTTCTGGCTGTGGTCTTGTGGAGTGCTGGGGATTTACAGGCCGCAGAGTATAATCTGTAGGCTAGATGCTCGTAGTTGTAAGCTCTGTGCTTTTCTGTGACATAGTTCAGCCTGTTGTTAGCTGTGGTAATCTTTGATTGCAGGACTACTTATTTGTTTGTGGCATAGATGAGACTTACATAGGGAGGCTGTTTTCTGTGGCAGCCTTGCCTTAGTTTTTGTAGAAGGTATGCAAAGGGTTGTGAAAGAGGCAAGACACTCCCATAAACCAGCTAAAGGACTTAATTCAGTCCATGCTCTGCCACAAAGATTTTTTGTGAAATGATGGACAAGTCATTCAAAGCAGACTTTTGTCAGAAGACTGTTTACCACATGAGAAGTCAATGGCAGTTGTTAAATATCTTAACATGTAATGGAAATGCCAAGCACTCTGAAGGAACAGGTCCCATTTATCACAAGCTTGGCAGCCAGAACTGGAGTTATTAACGAGTAGATGTTCTGGTCAGCTGTTTCACAAATGACCACTGGTTTAAAATTAACAGCTTATAATTTAATTTTTTTCCTTGAAAAGGGAGTATGTCTTTTGAGAGTAGGACAGACGGGGGAAATGTCAGTAAGTGTGGGAAATGATTCTGGGGTAGCAGAAGTTCGCTGTAATAAGGGTCATTCTGGTCGCCTTTCCAGAAAGCTTTTCAGGGCCCATAGATTGCTTTCAGCTCCTGCTCTCCAGCTGGGAACTTGCAGGGTAGTGCAGAGCCGGTAAAGTGGCTGTCAGGAACCAGATGGCACTGATGGAGAGGAACAGAAGGCAGATGATGATGGGTTGCTTGGTTTGAGCATATTCAGGCTGGAGGACCATGGAAAGCACCAGTCATAGCTGGATGAGGACCTGGAGCTGGAACAAGGAAGTCTAAGGATTAAAAGGGAACAGGAGAGAGGGAGAATTAAAGTTTCAGATCTCTATTAATTGCTTTATGTTTCTTTCATTTGAAATGACAAGCTAAAATAAGCCACACCATCCAGAAAGTGAATGTGTCTGGAGAAGTTTCCCATATTTCTGTCTCCTGTTAGGACAACTTGTGAAGTAAACTGTGCTGATTTTAGCCCTGGCTAGATAAATTTCATAGCTTATGGGAGATACAGGTTCAAGACTGATCCAGTGAGATCCTTACAACCCTCACATAAGAGGCACTCCATAAGTGGTCATTTGAGACATTCACCTGGTACAATGGAAATTCTGAGTTACGGTCTGAGCTGGGAAGAATGGAATATGAAGTCTTGATTTTTGACAGGCCTTTTAAACATCAGACCACTTCTTTGAGAGTTTCCTGAGAAAATATTCAGGAGAGTACTCCTGATTTTCTTCTGAAGCATGCTAGTAAGACTGCTGAAATCGTGAAAAGTTTCACAAGATGGGAAAAGTCATTCTTCCTGTATCTATTTAGTATTATTTGGGGTACAGGATGTTTCAGTAGTATCCAGCATCACTTTAAAGACATATCTAATGTTAAAGTGCTGATGGATATTTGGGGGTATTTGGGTCTCTTTGCAGGCACAAATTGTTAAGTACAGAGTGGCCATCCTCTGCTTCAATGGTTTTGTCTTTTTTAATGTGAGCTTCTACTTTGATTTCAGTAGTGTTTGTATAGATTCCATCAAGGAAAAACAAATGTCATGGGAAAGTTTTAGGTAATTTTTCTGTTATCTGAGTGGTTTTTGCTGTAATGCAGAGGTTCCTTTTTTAAACCTGGTAAAGGCATTGCCATTTGGGGAGATGATGCTCTCTGCTCTGTACTGAGAGCAGCAACACACCTTGCAGAATTGTTTCAGGGAGCAGTCTGCAGTGTGCCAATTGCTCTCTTTTCTGCTATTTTGGTAGTGTTTTGTGGAGTTGAGTGCATGTGTATAAGCTGCAAATGTACATTCCTGTATAGAATAGAGCAGGCTGTCTGCGTGGATCAGCTGTTATGGGGGTGGCTGTGGGTTAGACATTAAACAGGCTGTGGAAACTCCTTTGATGGAGCCTCGGTATTCTTGATGCTTTATGCACATGGGGCCTGATGCAAATTCAGTGAAACCCAGGAAGACTCTCCCTGTCGGTTCACGGCTTTTGGATCCAGCTTCAGGTGTGTTTGGGAATGTATATAGGCATGTAGCTGTTAGTTGGGTAGTATAGCAGTTGCCTGTGAGAGCAGAGGGGGAATTTGGTTTCACTGCTCTGGGTTGGCAAGTGAATTTTATCTAAAGCTTTCGACTTGCATGTAGCCAGCCTGCTCAAGTTCTAAATAGATTCTGCCCTCAGACTGCAAAGAACAAGATAATCACTTTATGTTATGTACTTGAGAGCTAAATTATTTTAAAAGTCTGAAATTAGCAGATGAGGAGGAATTTATTTGCCAAATACATTTAGAAGCAGCTTGGGAAACCTGTCAGAGACCAGCTTGAACTGCTTAACTAGTGGCTGTTCAACTTAATAGTTCTCAAGCATGCTTTTACAGTATGAGTGAGACCAAAATAAAATCCCAGGATACATGGGTTTTTCTTCCAGAAAACAACAACAAATGCCATCAATTTGCAAACCAGATAGCTGAAGAGGAAAACCTGCACCTAACCTCCATTACATCCTCTGTGCTTCAAGCAAAAAAGAACCTTGCTCTTTTTTTGGACTCTTTTCACCCATTATTTCCAGTTTTGTTAACTTAGCACATTGCTGAATGTGACCTTTGCTCTGCTAGCAATGCCAGCCTTTACCATGTGTTAGTCCTTTTCCCGCCCAGATATCTTCATGCTTTCCTGCATCCTATCCTCCATGCTTGGAACAAAGGTCTGGAAAATTCTCTCCAGCCGTTCTCCTTCAAATTACTCCTTAAGATGCACTTTGACCCTGATGCCTGTGGGGCATTGCCGATTATAGCTAGGCAGAGTGGAAGTTAAATTATTTTCTAGGCAGCCTATATGAAAACATGCTCACGTTATTTCTGCTGTGGTTTTGCTGTCAAGCCCTTTCCTGCTGAGGAGGACAAGGCCATAATGCCGGTTTAGTAATCACCAGCTGTCATTGGCAGCTGATGTAGATAAGAGAAGCTCTCAGCTCTGCTGGTTGTTACCTTCCTTCTCCTTCAGTCTCAGCTCTGCCGGCTTGCTTTTAGCCACTATGCTTCTTTCATTCTTCATGACTCTTGCACATCTGTGAATTTAGCAGCCTTGCTTTGCTAGGGGACTGATGCAGAGTCCACCCTTTCAGAATATGTTAACGCATCTTGCCTTCAAGCATCAAAGGTCTGGTTTTTGGGGGGTGGCTTTCTTGCATGTGGAGCTGCAGATCTTAACCCTTCAGAGTAGCAGGAGGGCTTCCTTCATAGTTGCTATTACTTGCCTAACTGCTTATGGAAAGGGCAGGCGTCCTAGCTAATCAGAGCTTCAGACAAGCAATTCTTCAGATTGTTTTAGGGTCTTTAATTAAAACTGTAGGCTCCAGCATCACGTGGCAGAGAGCCAGTATCAGGCATCTGACAATAGGCTTCACCATCTACCAACAATAAGGGAATTCCTCAGCGTATGCTCCGGAGGCTTCTGAAATGCTGTGAACGGGTGAGATTGCTGTTTGCAAAGCACCCTGCAACATTCAGCCTTGCAGGTCTGCTGGTTTTTAAATTATATAAACAAAACCCTATAAGCCCCCCATAGCACAAAGGTACTGACTTCTGTTTATACTGTCCGGATCACAGATGCTGAGCATGAACGCACGAACAGTCCTTTTGTATGGGGTTTGACACTTTCTGCGGCTGTCTGCACTGTTTTTTAATACACAGAATCCCTGATTCTCCACTGCCTTGCACCCTGTCTATTCATTCTCACCCCTGTGAAGTGAGGGTAAAACACTATCAAAACAAAATGGTACCATTTTGCATGTTTTCCACTCAGTTTGTACAGGTGTAAATAACTACAGAAAGAACAGGGCAGAGCAGAACCTGACCCACAGTCTGTCTCTCAGTGCGTCAGGGGTCCTGAAGTGGGGGGATGACAGAACAAACACAAGCTGTTACCTTGCCATTTTTGCTAATGTTTTAAAATCGGGCAGCTTGTGAGGATGACAGATGCAGAAGTCAGGCAGTACTTAGTTCCTGTAGTCCTCACGTGATGTCTTCTCCTAGAGCAATAGAAGCATTACCCATGGCATGGATAAATGCTTAGGTTAGCTGATATAAGAATAGAGTTACCAACACGAGTTGTCTTTCTGAGTTGTTTAGCTATTGCACTTGGTACTGGAGAAAGAAAAATCCATTGTTATTTCTGCTGTTTGTTACATTGCCTTTGCTTTTATAAACTTTTTAATGGAGAGTGAACTCTTCAAGCTGATGCTTTGTCCTGGGTCTTGGACATGAACAGCGCTCAGGTTTTTAATTTATATGTTTGGGTTTTTTTATATTTGTCATTATAGCAACAGAAGATTGTACTCATCTTAACTCGTTTTACGTCATCCTCATACTGCCTGACCCAACTCTGCAAGTAAGGACTGAAGCATTCTTCCAAAAAATGGTAGCTCTTCCCCATCTTTCTCTTTGCACAAAGCCCAGCTCTCTGACACCTTCCTTGCTTTCCTGGACAGCACATTTGAGCATCTTAGCCCAAGTGCCTTTTTTTACCAGAATTTAAGTTTATTTATGACTTGCTGATAAGATTTCACTATTACCCCTTTGCCAGATGTCTGTCATAAATATATATCCTGTCTATTCTGGGCCTCAGCCTGCCCCAGCTTTCTTTTTGCTCATCTGATTTTTTTTACTTCCAGAAATCCTGTCCGGTTACTCCTTCAGCTGATACTATTGCCCACTCTGAATGCTAGTTTTAGGCCTCCTGTGTGCTTGCAATGAACAGATTTACCACCTTAGTGGTTCCTGCAGGCAGGAAGTAAGGCTTCATGAGAAGGGCCGTATCTTCTGCAGTGCCTTCTGTAGTCAGTGTGTTAGCACTGCTCTGTGCTCTACTTCAGATAACCTTCAAGATGTTGCATAGTGCTGTTTTTAAGCATTGTTTCTAGGAGGGGGAATGACAAAGCGGATTATGTTGTGGCCACAAAATAGACATATAATGCATTTCACCAGAAATAAAATGTTAGATTGCACCAAAAAAATCCACCCTTCCTTAAAAAAAAAAAAAAAAAAAGAAAAAAATCCAGCTCTGCATAGATAAATACTGGCAAAATCTGAATTTGGTGAAGTTACATAGGCCATTGTAGTAGGTAGGAATAATGGACAGAAGTTAAAGTCTTTTGAAATCAGAACAGTAAATATTTTTACATACCTTGAATTGAAAGCTCACCATTGCATTAACATACCCACTCATTTTAGAAACTATGTGAATTTTCATGACTCATTTCAGTGCTGGGTAACTGTTTGCATGCAAACGTGATGCAAACATTCTCACAGTAACACACTTTTACCCTCCCATTGGAGTTCATGCACGAACAGGAATGGTGGTGGTTCTTGCAAACCTTACCTTTCCTAAATACAGTCTTGTGCCTTCCTTTTCCACATTTATGGTAACATTTGAAGAAATACTTCTGCCTAGAATTTCAGAGTTGCTATAAAATGGAAAGCCTCAAAAACAGAAATAAAAAAGCACTTCATATCAAAAAGCATTTCTGTTAAAATGACTTGTTCTCACATCTAAATGTGCCAGGTTTGAAAGGGACCAACTTGCAGAAAACAAATGGAAGTTCTGTCCTGAGAACAGGCATGAGGAGATTTACCTGAAAGGTAGTGTATCCATCAATGCATGTAGAGACTTAAAATGAAATTGCCATCTCAACCATAGCTAGAACAAACACAGCTGATGAATAAATGTATATTGACTAGAATAAATGCAAAGCATAATGCCAGATGTGGACAGTGTAGAGTGCAGAAAAGGCAGTAAACTGAGTAAGCATCAAATGAAGGATTTGCCTTAATTGTGAGGAATCAATTCCAATGAGAAACAGAACTGGGGATCTCTTTTGCTGAAAAGCAGTTGAGGTACTTTCCTAGCTAGATGAGAAGCTGCCTGATCTGTCACTGCTTTCCCCTTTGAGGCTTATCAGCAGCAACCTGATGCATATAACATACAGTTCAAAGACTGCTTTTACTCCTGAATATCTCCGGCAGGGTTGTAGGTTTTATTGCCTAGAAAATATGGTTTACAAGTTTTTCCTGTTTTTCCAGAATGCACCTTTCTATTCTCCCTAAGCATCCAAAAGACCTGCAGCAGCATCCACTGCAGTGCAATCGCACTGTGTCACTCTTTGTCAGTGGTAGGAATTATGTTATATTTCAGTCTCTCACAAAGTCCAGATGACTGTAGTGGAGTCTTCCAGAGTTACTTGGTCAAAAGCAATGTTTTTGGAGTTCAGTTGAGACACTTCATACAGATGTGTTGACTCCCCGTGTTTATGTGCTTCTGAAAATGTTGAGGCTTTCCAGACTCTTCTAAAAAGATTTCCAGTCATTTTTCTACTAAAGTAACCCTTGAAAATATAGAACAGTTATAAAGGTTGAGTGTGCATTGGACGTTCATCCCCCTCAAGCCATCAAAACTATGGACTCTTCTGCTGTCTCTCAGAGGTCTACTGTGTCCCATGCAACTTAAGAGAGATGTTTCTTAAAATCTTCTTACACATTTTTGTGGAGCATTTTTAGTAGGTAAGCATGGGATTCACCTCAGATTTAAACACTGGCTTTCAGAGGCTTGATCTAGTTGCCCGCATGTAGGAGTCCAGCGCTATTGGAAGTGCTCAGTTCTCCCATCTGGACTTCAGCTGCTACTCCATATTGGTGAAGGAGTGACATACCTGGAGTGCCATCCTTACCAGTCCTGCATGGATTTCTTGGGCACCCAGTTGCACCTCAGGTGACACAAGCAATAGTCAGCAGACATCAACATCTACTCAGTGCACTCTGAGGAGTCTCCAGGGAGTGTCTGCTTCTGGTGTTGCTGCTACCTGGCACAAGTACCCAGGCTCTGCTGTGGTTGTAGTTAACATGGCTACATCAGCTGAATGCAGGCGAACTTGAGTATCTTCTCGTTGACATACCTCTGACTGTTAGCTGCGTGATCAGTTGGAGTCCAGCTGAGGTTTCTAGGGTGACATGAAACTAGGCAAATTGCAAGAGAAGTAAACAAACTGTAAAGAAGAGAAAGTAGGGACTTGGTTCCTTATCCATCTGTGAGTTCCAGACTGATTGATAACCTGCCGATGTGAAGATCACTGCAGGGTCAGGTCTTACGAAGGAAGCACCCGCTCTTCTCTTAATGACAGAATCGTTGGTAGTGCAGGTGTATAGGTATCTTAAATTAATAGTGCAACAGATTGTTCCTGCTACTCTTAACGAGCAGTTCAATGTAACAGCCACAGCTAAAATACTTGCAAGTTTGTGAACTTCAAAGCAAACTTTGCTTCTTTCTAAAGAGTCTTACAAACAACTAAGCATATTTTCTTTCACTTTATCTTTAAAGAAATTACAAAAGAATATATACAGCAGGCCTGAAATTCCTGCCAGTCCTTCATCTTGGTTTTCTTGGCATATCGGAAAGGAATCTGGATGCTGAAATTCACTGTTAATGAGTACTTAATTTTATGTCTGTGTTCTTGTTCTGTGCACTCATGCTTGTCTGAACTACTGATGCTCTTATGGAGGGCCAAAAAAGATACCTAGAAGATAACTGCTAAAGTAATCAGTGCAATATTCTACTACTTTGGTTTTCTTTTTCTTTTTTTAGTTTGGAAAGTATGGGTGGTCATTAATTGAGCTACATTTCTTTAATGAGTTATGTATCTTTTGATTACAATGCTACAAATTATCTGCAATCTTGATCTCAAGAGATAGACAAGCATAGGAAAAATAGGTCTGCTATGGCTTGTGATGGATTATATGTAGGGGCAGCATATATTAGGGAGCTGTTGGTCAACGCAAACAAAAGCTGCAGGCAGTAGCTGGATTGGAAACAATGATGTGAATGAGGTGTACCTAAACCCAAATGTCAAGTAGAAAGCAGGAATGTAAAGATAGTGGCAAGCACAGCAACTCAAGAGTGGAACAGATGAGGAGAAGCTGGAAAGACATGCGTAGAAATGAAAAAATAAACAAACCAACCCCACCAGCAGTAGGCAGGAAGGATGAAAAGAAGTGAGATAAAAAATAGAAACGCTGTATGCTTACTGCTAATTTACAAGAATCACTAAGTGACTGTTGTTGAAAACTGGACTAAAAGCAAGGGAGGTGAAAAGTTGGAGGGCTGACTCTGTGAGGGGAAAGTAAAAAGACATGTCTGTCCTTTGGAAGACAAAGGCAAAGATTTCTGCTGGTTTCATCAGAGCAGAATTGAACTCTGTGAGCTATGGAGAAAAAAAATCAATGTTTTTATTTTCTTGTGGTCCTAATTTTACACATGTGATTCATAGAATGTTTTACATTCTGTAAATTGAGTGTTTTACTTGGGAAAAATTGCAGGTGAAGACCCTGCAATGTCTTTCCTTGTTCTTTCACTGGTAACAGCAGCAGAGTCTCCTCCAGACTTTGTGCTTTTGTACCTCAAATCCCAGCTACTTCTAGCTGGGAAAGTGTTCTAGCCTATGTGTCTGTTATCTTGTGTCCTCTTCGGAGGGGCTAGCAAAGCTGGTCCTCATGTTGGAGATTTTTTTCCAGCTCATTAGTAAAACTGGAATTAACTGATCGACTTGCCATACCAAATCCCCGAGTAGATGAGAAGTAGACGCAGGGTGGGATGCACTTCTGCCTTCTTTTACAAACTCTTGTTAGTCTGATTCCAATCAAAATTATGTTTTCATTTATTCTCATTTATTACAACTCTAGTAAGTGTCATAGAGGAGCAAAATGGCTCTAACTCCTGGGAGAAGGGCAAGGGAATTTTTTTCCTGTCTCATGTAGTGCCACTAAATCAAGCAGCCCATACTTACAGGAGTGCAAGAAGGAGCTGGGATGCAGGTTTCCACCTGCAAATATAGGTCTGGTTGACTGAGAAGACAGATTTGCCTCTTCAGTTCCTCCTCAGCCTCTCATGGTTAGAGCAGTGCTGCATGTGAGCATGGCTGAGCAGCTCTGGCCAAGGGATAAACACCATGTTGAGGAGGTGCCAGCATCCCACTTCAAACCAGTTGTCTTTCCCTCCATCAGTTACCTTTGGCATACATCTCCAAGGGTTTCTAGCTAGGTGGCTGAAAGGGAGGTACTACATTGCAGTCTCAGAATGTTAGGTGTAGTGATGTTGTAAATACATTGTGTGAGCTGCTCATGGAGGTGAATGTTAGTCTATTGGGTTAAAAGACTTTCAAGCACAATTGCATTGTGCTTCAATAGTAGCCTATAGGAAGAAGCAAGCAGGGGAGATGCATAATACCTAGATAATAGATAAGCAATCCCTTTGCAAATATTGGGGAAGCAGTTGCGACACAATGCCATACATCCGTGCCCCAGGCTGCATTTAAACAGCTATTCTGCCTGAGTCGGGAATAAAGAGGTGCACTGACTAGTTAAAAAGCTCTTTCCAAGAAAGGCTGAGACCAGTTGTCAGTAGGTGTCCCAGACAGAGAATGCCCAAGTTCTTTAGCATCTGTCCTCAGAGACCTGGAGCAAGTGCATCTTCCTCACTAGCAGTGAAGATTTATCTCCACTGCCCCCTGCTCTCTGCTGCTGTCTGAAGGGCAAGTCAACTTCTCAGCTCTTTGCTATGCAGGAGAGCTTGGTTTTGACAGCTTGGGAATTCTGCTCCCTGGAGAGGAGGAGACATACACTGTGCTGTGGAGATGGCATGTGTGATTTTTTGAGGATGCTGATAACATTTCCTCTTCATAACAGCCTGGTGTCAAAGGGCACGTGGAAAACTGTGGTAGAAACCATCCATTCAGTTGGTGCACGAGGCTGCCACAGCAGCCTGCCGCAGTAGGATTTACTAACCAGGACTTGACTGGGCTTTGCTCTCAGTTCCACATTTTTGTTGCAGCAGTTGTTTGTCAAGGCCCAGTATCACTTCGCAGGATGGGGCCAGAGAATTCAGAGGGGCCAGAGAAGCCCGTAGGTAGCTCATATTGTGTTTGTGTTTGCTTTGTCTGTCCTGCTTGAACAGTTAACATTGTGTTAGGTGGTAGAAACTTTAGTTAATTTGAAAGCTACAGCATGGACAAATGGAGTCGGCTCTGACAGCAGCTGTTTTTCATGGATAGGTAAAGCATAGTCATTGTGGGAAGGGTATTCTTTTGCATAATCTTCTATAGAAGTTCCATATGTTTTTTCTTTGCAGATGTTATTTCTTCTTGCATTTTTTCTATTTCTATACAAACAGGTTAATTATTTTTCCCAAATTGGCCTGGGTATTTTAAGGATGTTATACATGCTCATCAGGTGCTTCTTTATTCTTCACATGACTGTTGTTGTGCATCCCAGGACAGATTTGGATGCACTCAGGGTGATGTTTCTAGTAACTGTGCTGTCTGAGTAACTGGAGCTGTCACTGTGCCTTGCAGCTGTCTGTAATTAAACATATAGGAGGAATATACTCAGACCTGAAGCTTTGTATCCTTCAATATGACAGACTTAATGATGTCTGGATTAAAGGCGTTTGTTTGGCTAGTCCCACTAATAATGGATACTTCTGAGTTAATTCACTCATGAAAAGCACATATCTACCAGTATTTTTTGGTGCTCCTTTTCCAAGTGAGTAACACATACACTAGATATGTGTGTATATATGCTGGTGCACCTTACTGCACTATGCACAGACAGCAATACTTTTTCCCAGGAACTAATTCAGCACAGATGTTATCACCTAGTTATAATGCAGCATCTAGTTGAGGTATCAGTGACTATATCCCGCATCTCCCAGGGGGTTGTCTTATACCCAGTTGGAGTTCTCCTGTAAGACAACCATTAATTGTTACTCACTAATAGTGTGTCTTTTGTTACTGGAGACACTTGTGAAATATTTGTCTTGGATAAGAATAAGAAATCTCACAGTTTCTGCTCCAAAGCTGTTTCTGGTTCTCTATGACTTGGTCTTATGCTCCATCTACCTTAAGACAGCTTTACTTTGAATAGTAGGTCCATGTTTGATGCCAGTTTTGGCCAAGCAGTCCTGCAGTCGTTGTTTAAGTAGAATGAATGCTGAGCTCTAGTATCTGAGTGATGGCTCAGTGACATGCGCAGTATGTAAAAAAGAACTTGGGATTGGCACTAACTGGATTAGACCAAAGTCCAGCTGCCCAGGTGTTCTGTCTCCAGACGGAGAAACAGGAGATATTATTTAGGGAGACCATACCAGCCTGGCCACTTTCTGCAGTCCATTCCCCTTGACTTTTCTAGCACTCAGAGCAACTGTATTAGGTACATTAGACAGTGTAGCCCTGCTTAGCCATGTCAGTGTCTGTTTATGGACTTTGGTCCATCAAGTTCTCTCTTTTATTTTTTTGTGATCCTTTCAGATGCAGTCGCCCTCCACAGCCTGCTGCATCAGCAAGTTCCAGAAGTTCAATAGGTGCAGTTGGATGCATGTTGTGCTAGAGTGCAGGAGGGGGGATCTCTGTGCCATATCTTTCTGCTTTCCAATACAAAATGCCAGAGTCTACCAGGACACAGTGTTGACTCCCACAGAAAAAAAGTATTGGGATATATGCGAACCGTAACCTGAATACATATTGACAAACCATCTCAAAAAGCTACACTAACTGTGAGTAACTAGCTGTTCTCTTTAGTCATTGTATGGCTGACCTTGGACATATGCATCTATAATGATACCTGGTTTCACAGATCATAGTTGTTGAAGTATGTTATTACTATGAGAAAGATGTAGTTTTCCAATAAAGCAACCTTGTGCTCTCATATCAAGGCAGTATCTACATATTCATTGCAGATGGCATATTACAGAAATAATCTTTTTCATATTTATTCTTTATCAAATACTGAACCATTGCTGTTCAAGCAAAGTTCAGATCCATACATCTGATGAAGTGAAGAAAACTGTTAGATAGAACATAGTTGCCCTTAACACAGTTTCCCTTTAGCAATTTTTTGTATTGATGGATTTACTGTTTCGTGGTTAAAGAATTTTTCATGCTGGAATATTTCTAAACCCATTTTCTGATAGAAATCAGAAAAGTGGAAGTTTCTTGTACATCACTACTTTGGACAGCTCTATGTGGAGAAAAATAAAGGTAGCAGGTACAAATTAAAAGTAAAGGGGATGAAATAATCTGAGCTGCAAAAAGAAGAGTGCGAGTTTATTTTATTTCCTTGGTTATGTAGGAGTCTTGTTAACCAGTATGTAATGCATAGTTGTGTAATAAAACATGCTAGACATTATAAGGCAAAAACCCAGTTCACAGATGTTGTAACGTTATGAGATAATTTTAGGGAGTGAATGGGGTGAAAAGGCTGGATTTGTTTGAGAGGAAAATACCTATGGAGGCCTTTTCTGTGAGCAATACCATGACTTCATTACCATGTCAATTCTGGGAAAAGGCTCTGATTTAACACAGCAGTTGGCTGGATCCATATGGAGCTGATGAACCTCTGAATGAATAGTGAATGGAAAAACTGCTGGAATCTGCCTTCAGCTTTGTTCCCAGGATGACCAATGTAAAAGGCCTAAGAGCAATACTGCACAGATGGTGTAAAGAGGTAAGAAATCTGCAGGGTTTAGTTTACTTTTTCTTATCCTACACTGTTTGGGTTTTATTTTTTTAACCATATTTCAGTTACTCACAAAAAAGTTTTTTAAAAAAAGTGAAGCTTTTGGGAAATGAAATTAATTCAAAAACCATATGTAGCAGTAAGCATTTCCATAAAAACACAATTTAAAATGTTGAATTTTGTCTGGTATAGGAGTAATTGAGAGCATAATTATGAAATCCTGGGGAAAAAAAAAAAAAAAAGCTAGTTAAAAGTTTAACAAAGAGCTTTGGAATTACTTCTTCAGTTCACCCTATGTTGTGGGAATATGCAGATGTTCACATTTACACAGTCATGTATGTCCACTAGGGTTACATGCTTTTATAGTCTGAAGCATCATCACAAGTGCCAATACAGTAAATCAAAAGACTCTCTGGCATTATCTAGTTTCCTTTCTGGCTTTAAAAGTTAGAACAGATGTCACAAGAGAGGACAAAATGGATTTTACCCACCGAGAGGAGCTTTTCTTGCCATCATTAATAGGAGGCTCCTTGAAATGCTAATGTACACAGTTTGTGTTGCCGGGTTTGCATAGAGATGGTGGGAAACAGCTCTGATCCCAACAAAACCTTTTGTTATTAATCAAGAAAATCTGCTCTTCTGAAACAGCAGAGCACTGAAATGGTGTGGCTACTTGCAATGCAGGGACCTCTATAGCAATCTCCAATGAACAAAAATGTAATAAAAACTGTTCAGCAGTTCTACGAGATACGGCACATGTAGCAATTTATTTGCAGTGATTTTGCATACACCTCCTTTGTCATTTCAGCATAGGTATTTACAGTGGAAAGATTACACCGCTTCTCTATTTTTTCTGAACCTCCACTCTTTAAATTCATGTTTCATTTCATAGCAAACCGAAAAAGCAAGCTTGAAGCAGAAAGGACTTTGAAAAGCAAGCTTCTCTTCTTGAAAAAAGTCTATCAGGGAGCATGAGTTTCTGTTTGATTTGATGTTAATACCATGTAAGATATTTTTTCTTCATTAGAATATAGGATTATGAGGTCTTGTGAGCCCTTTGTGAGTACAAACATACTCTGCAATATTAGAACTGCTCCTCCTATTAGAAATGCTCCTCCTGTTGTAAATGGGGCTTAACAATTTTCAGTAGTCTTTAAGAGAAGAGGTTCAGACCCTGATGTTGTTTTGTGACATATGACCTTTATTTTTGAGAAATACCAGTGCAATTGAATCACAAAGTACTAACTGCTCTCAGACATTCATTGCCTTGCATAGGATGCCTCAGCAGAAGCCTTCTTTACCAAAAGTATCTGGAGTATGAATTAAAGCCAAAAATTCAAGGAAAGCCCGAATTAAAATGTAAATTCTTTGCTTGCTATTACTCATCACTGAAATCTCTGGCCCTGTCTCTGATCAGAGCTACATTAAATTCCCTATCAATTTATTGTACAGCAGTTCCACAACACATTAATGTGTCTTTTCACAGATTCATTGTGCTGAGCCTTCAATATACGGGCACAAGAGAATGAATTGGGGATGAAGCATTAGCTCAGAGTTTAAGCCTCTTTTAATTTCCTTGTCTCTGTGGATCTAAAGCAGATACTTAACATTTTGCATTGCCATAGATTATTGCACTTTAATTTGTATTTTGTGTCTTTTTAATGATGATAATAAGCAGATAGTAAAAATAAATAGAAATAACTTGTTATACTTAATGCAAGGTGTTTGAGATGACCATTGTGTAGTTATGGGGTAACACAGCATACATAGTAAATTTTAAAAGGGGAATGTTAATTTGTTCATAGTTTTGTCTGACACAAATTTGGTAAAGCCAAGGAAAGAAACGGGTGGGATAAGAGTGGATGGGGAGCTTATGTAAAAAAAAAAGAGTGAAACATCACTATTCCATCTCTGTGGATCTGTTTAGGTAGTAGGAAATACTGTAACAGGCAAGCAGGGAAGAAAAAGCTGTAAGAACAACTTTGAGGTCAGAAGTGCCTTTGGCATTGTGAGAGGTATAGGTGAAATGACCAAGGCTATCTCTAGACGCTTCCTACAAAAGGATTATCTGCTAAGTTTTAATGTGTAGAATTTTTCCCACTATTTATTCTCCTATCAGTTTTACAGTTAAACCATTTTGTGTAAGCTGCATTTCAGAGGGGTCCAAAGTGTCTGTATGCGTGTACCAAACAAAGGGTCTCCACCTCTGCTACTGAAAACAAGACCTTGCTGCTCCTGTGAGTGTGGCCCGATTAACTCGTATGAGGCTGTGCTGAAAATCCCAGTTTGCAAGGAGGGGGTACTGTTCATCCAAAATAACAAGCAACAACAAAAAATCCTACCGAGCGTGCTTAGTGGGACCTGCTAAGGCTTTTGTCAGGGACTAATGACTTTGACCTCACTGTCCAATCCCTCAGTGTAGAGGTAAAGATGAAGACTGTTCTTGAGAAAAATCTTAATTAGGAGGGCTGAACTATCCTGTGTCAACAAAGTACCCTGCAAACCCCTTGTCTTAATGGCACTGATAAAGTAGTTGAGCAGAACTATATTTCAGGCATGTTGTCCTATGTAAGAAAGACTGTTGTCTGCCCATAAAGTTTCAGTGATTTAACAAAAGGAGTTTTTACCAGACATACTATATACTTAAAATTACTTCATAACTTTGCAGAAGCTCAAGTGTATAGATTTCAACCAGGCTGGAAATCTACAGTTTAGCTTGTGTTGCTAAATTATGAGCTATACGGATATTGTGCCAGTCTGAAATACCCCCATGAACGGGTTTTCAGATAGCCTGTTTTTAAACCAGTGTAAATTCTTTGTGTGAACACTTGACCTGAAGATTTGCATCAAGGATTAAATGTTAACGGACTGCTTCCCTGTACTGTCCTTGCCAAATTTTGTTCTCACTTCCTCTGGTCCTGAGTAACTTCACTGCATTTGAAGTGTTTTTTCTAAATTTGTCTTGGTGTAACAAACCAAAACTTAGCTTTAAGAATCTTTTGGAGGAGAAATGTCTTTTGTTGGTGTGGTTATAGATTTTTGGCTGAGAATCTGGAATGGTTGAGCAGTCCAGTTCAGGTGTGAACCCTTTCCCTGTACTGCCTTGTAGGGAAATCTCCTTGTGACAGTCTTTCTATACCTGAAAAATGGTGTGAATTGATATAAAATCAAATCTCTCCACTTGTTCCTTTGGTAACATTTTGCTGTCAGTTTAAGTAGGCAAGATGCAAGTGATCAAGTCCCATTTCCCACATGGGAATCGCTGTTCCTGGCTGTGAGTGTTTGTAAAATCAAATTCTTTTTTGTGGAGTAAAAGTAATACTTTTTAAAGTCAGGCTGAATATGTAAATTATTTTAGGATAAATCTTCAGTGAGGTTTCTAAACTGAAGCAAGTATTTATGATATGAGGGCCTTCAGGCTTTAGAGAACTGTATATGGGCAAGCAGCAAAAAAGGTCGGTCTTTGTATTAAAATGTCTCCAAATTACTTTGAGTCTCGTATTATTTCTGCTTTCTCTGTGTCTTTTTCTCTTAAAGTTCCATAGTCAGGTAGCACCCTGCAAGCTGCGTTGCATCCAACACCTAAGATAGCCTTATAAACCCTGCGGACATTAAACTACTGGAAAACAGATTGGGTTGGTAAAAATAAGTGTGCATGTTCTCGCAGAACCTGAGAAAATCACACCTTTACTTTGTTAAAAAAAATCTGTTTGTGCCACTCCAGTAATCACTTCATAACTGGTGGGAGAGCAGAACATATGTCTCAGAAGTGGTGGAATATAAAAGCCTCTACCTCTAATCCTATTTTCTTTAAGAGAGAGAGAGAGAGAAAAAAAAAAGCAATGAAAAATCCCAACCTTTTCAGTATGTCATCTGTAAAATCGGTGCCAAGGGGTTTCTGCTTAAAAATGCTAAGGCATTTTGTGGCGATTTCTGTGAAACTCCTTGGTTAATCCTTCTGCAGTTTTATTAGCAAGCAGAGTCCCGAAGAAGTAAAGCAGTGTCAACAAGGGTGTTGTGAATGGCTTTTGTAGCCCTGCCACAGCTAACGAATCCTACGTGCCTGCCGTTCCCCAAGTATTTCTTGGTTAGTTGTTTTGTTTATGAGGGCTGAAATCGCCTCTTTTCAAATTTACCTTTCGGACTCTGCACCAGTGTGGTAAATATTAGGTAACGGGATATTGACAGAGGGGTCATTTCCATAGAGAATGGATAGGACCTGAACATTGATCTGCTTGAGAGGGGAGAGAAAAAGAAAGGCTTCTTTTCTTTCAAGGGGGTTGGGTGGTTAAATGGTCAATAGTGTGAATGCTATAGTATGTGGCAAGGCTGCTGCTTGAAATAAATGCAGAGAAGAAATCTCAGTCTAAAGCTACAAGCATAAAGAGGAGATGATGGCAATTTAAAATGTAATCAACAGGACAAATGCATCCCACTTTAACACTGTTGAAATCAGTGTGGTGACAGGTTGTGCCTGGAAGACTTTGGTCCAGCAGTGTCCAAATTAAATATGAAAATACAGACTAACTGCTGACATTAGACACAGGTCTCTTAGGAAGTTTGCTTTGTCAGGATTCAGTTGCTCTTTCATCTTCCTTACAAACCCCTTCCATCTCCTCCCTTCTCCCATCTTGCTAATCCGTGAGGTCAGAGGACTGGAGATCCCGCCAAGCCTGTGGTAAGCCCCAGGGCTGTTCAGTGATCAGCAGGTTCACTTGATTGCTGCCTTTTGTTCCCAGCAGTGACCTCATGCTTCTGCTGGTTTCACGGAGGTTAGCACCAGGCCGTACATCTCCTCTCAAAGGCAGCACCTCCAGTGGTATCGTGTCCTTGGCACTGTGTGGCTTCAGGTGTGACCTACATAGATAAATGCCACTGAAGGAGTGACTTGCACTGTAAACCACACCACCTGCTTTTTATCTTCTTTCCAGCTCCAGATCTCGTTCATTTCAACCCAAACCATTCTTTGATTCTGTGTTTGATACAGGCCAACAAATAGTCCAAGTATTAAAAAAGAACTTACCTTTAAAATCATACTCTGCTAAATAAATCTCTTTCAACTGATAGAGGGCACATAGCTCTTTGATACTTTTCTGTTGCACAGTGAGTGTTAATGGATGTATGTTATGAGTAAATGAAAGCATGCACATTACTGTGTGTATGTCATTTCTAGGGAGTTATTTATTCAGGTAAATAAGATTTTGCTAAACAGTACTCAGCTATGCTTAACCTTTCTTAATAAAAGTAATACTTGCTGTGGAATGGTTTCTTAGAATCAAGCTAAAATAGGAGCAAAAAGAGTAGGTAGAATAGATGCTGTGACAAGGATTATAGCCTTTACATTCTGCTAGTGATTATATATTGTAGATGCCAAATGAGATTGTATTATAACATTCTAAATGAAGAAAATACTGTACCTGGTTCTGTGTGCCATTATTTTACAGCAGATCTGGCTCAAAAGTACTGGCTCTTTTTTTTTTTTTTTTGCTTTAGAATAGCTATTATGCAGCCTTGTGCTCTGATCATTTTTGCTTCTTCCTCTTCACTTTGCCTTTTTTCTTACTCAGAACACAAGAAATAAGTCACCAATTTCTGCACACCTTGCACAGGAAGAGGACCAATTCCATATTTATCAGAACACCAGACACCCATTCTTCCACCTCGCCTTCTCAGGTAAATTCTATTTAGCAATTCATTTCTGTTTCACCTTGAAGGCTTACAGTACCCTGGAAATCCTCATTAAATGCTAGCAAATAACTTAAAAAGAAAGAAAAAACCAGAGCCGTTTGTCTTGCTGTGTCTTTAAATCTGACCTTTATTGTTTAAGTTGCATTTGAGGGGGGAAAAGTGTCAACTTGTTGAAAGATGAGTGCACTCTATTATGCTGTGCTTAAGGCACTGAGAAAATCCCGTGGATCGAGTAACACTAGCCAGTGTTCACAATGCTACATTTTAAATGCATATTGGAAAAACAATGATAACAAAATGGATTTCCTGCATTTAACATTGCTATAGTTAAGAAAGCATAATTGCACCAAATGCCAGGGTTTCTTTTCAACAGCAACCTAGTTGGCCAGTGGTTGCGATGAATCATGTTGTGGCTTGAGAATGGAAATTCACTCTGGCTGTGCATTGGTGCTCCTGGGTCCCTCCAGCCATGCGGGTCCAAGCACAGACATGTGTGGAAGAGGGGTTTTGGGGGAACGTGGCTACTGCTCTTGTCTCACCTCTTCTGTTTTTCCTCTGACTCATGCTGTTGTTTTGAGGTGGATTTCCTCTCTGCTCTCCACCTAGTATATATTCAGGAATTCAGATGTATATATCCTCGTTTTCCTTTGCTTCAGGCTTCCTGGCAAAGGGAGAGATCGTTTCAAGCCCAGTACCGCAGTTGCATTCTGGGCTTGCAGTCAAAGCAAGTCAGGCCTGCAACAGTGGCGGTGGTACTGGAAAAATAAGTTATTTTACTAGGGCAAAGGGGAAAATAGAAACAAGAGTATCTCAAATAATGAAAGAAAGCTTAGTGTGCGTGAAAACCTGGCATTTTTCTAAAAGTCATACTGAGTCAACTGGAAACCAAGTTACTATAGTCTAGAGCTATTTGAATGACATTTGTGATGTCAAATAATTTTCTTTCCATTAATTGTTGAATAAATGACTCAGAAACACACTTGCCCCTCTACGATGAGCTTTATGTATGGTTGAATACTCTTCTCCAAATAAATTATTCATAAATTTTGAGTAATCAGGGAATAATTTATTCAAAATATTTTTTTCATTATTCAGTCCTCCATCGGCTGGATTGTGGGTGAAACCCTGACTGTGTTAAACTTAGTGAGAGCATTCTGAATGATTTGACCAATGCCAGGACTTCACCCAATTGAAAGTCTTTTGAGAACTAAGTGTTGCTTTTACTTATGGAACTTTGGTTTAAATATTAGTGCTAAGCTTGCTGGTGAATTTGTCGGTGTGTGGAAAAATATGAGCAGGAATTACTTCAGCTCTTATTAAGCTCATTCACTTAAGTTATAATTTGAATCTGGATGTGTGAATGCACAGTTAAATTGCTTTTTTGAGATTTCCACAACATGATATTTCTTGTCATCTGAAGTCCCTGTTTATGATAAGTAAAATCCTTCAACAATTGTTGAAGAGGGCCCAGGTCCTGGCTAGTTTCCAGTTTTAAGTATTATTAAAGCTATTCAGGAGTACACCAGTTTTTGCCTTCCCCCCCCCCCCCCCCCCCCCCCCCTTCTTTTTCCCCCCCTCCTGGGTCTGTGTTTCGTGTGGGGGTTTTTTTTTTCCTCTC
>WYDI02038798.1:0-11974 GCA_009867235.2 Psittacus erithacus | reverse complement strand
CTCCATCCCTGGTGGTGTTCAAGGCCAGGTTGGACAGAGTCTTGGGTGACATGGTTTAGTGTGAGGTGTCCCTGCCCGTGACAGAGGGGTTGGAACTGGATGATCTTAAGGTCCTTTCCAACCCTAACTATTCTGTGATTCTATGAAATGCTGTTGCCTTTGTGAGAAAGAGTGACAAGATGAAAAGAGGGGGAAAATGATCAGTTTAATCCAGTACTGCTGCTGGGAAAAAAGCTTGTCAGTGTCCTTATCTGCACTTCTTACCGTGTAGTAGACTGGACATAATCCCATAGGTATTTAACTGTGTGTAGAACTAATGTAAAATGAGGAACTGTGGGCAACCTACTCTTAATGTCCAGTTAAATACAGTGTGGCTTGGTGGCAATAACTACTAAACCAGAAATGCCATATGTACATTGTATAGCATTCTCAACTCATATAAATTCCTGTAGCTGCTTCAAGTTGGCTAAATATGGGGTTTTTTTCAGTAGATAAACTTTTCTTTGACACTTGATGCAGTGCAGGTGTTGTCTCTCTGGCCTACTAGGTCTTCTTCTGGTTTAAGAATTATCTGACCTACTATAGCTGTCAAACTTGTACAAGCTCCATGTCACATGCCATGAATAATTGAAGAGATATATGATCATGGGCCATGTCTGATATGAATCAGAATTTTTACTACTGGGTGAACTGACATGGATATACTCTGAATTCACCTCTGCCTCCAGACTTGTCTCTGTTTTGAATTCTCAGACCAGAATTTAAAGGGAAGAACACATTTTAGCAAGCCACAGGCACT
This sequence comes from Psittacus erithacus, assembly GCA_009867235.2. Taxonomy (NCBI): domain Eukaryota; kingdom Metazoa; phylum Chordata; class Aves; order Psittaciformes; family Psittacidae; genus Psittacus; species Psittacus erithacus. The sequence continues at coordinate 11,175 of WYDI02038798.1, read as the reverse complement.
TGTGAATTCAAACCATTCAGCTGTGGATTTCTCAAGTTTGAATGAATACATGTGAAATGAGTGCAAAAATATTTCCCAACACTATAATAGTTTTTTTTTGAGACATAATATTATAAAGTATATTTCTTAATCCTGCTTTCTCCTTTGTGTCTAATCTGAATCCTGCTTTCTCCTAATGTCTTTGTAGGCTAACGAGTTTCCATTTGGAACTGGTTTTGGTGGTGGCAGGCTAATTAGAAGTACATTATGATGGTTGTTTCTGTCACTGGAAGAAGTACAAATAATCCATGCAGTTGTTGAGTGTTGCAAAGTGTGGTAACGACTATGCAAGTTATCTATAAAGCATACAGTATTTAGGCCCTTGTAACGCTTTTCTGCATGGTAGTTATGAAAACATTGAGGGAAAAGGATACCAGTTTAACAGATTATTTTGTTTTCTTTGGTATTGGGTGAGTTTAGAGTGAATGTAATGACATCCATTCCACAGAAAGTTAAAGACGGAGTCTCAGTGTGTGTTGTGCAGTTGGTATCTAACCATCTGCATTCTTTATGGAAAGTGAATTTATTGCTCAAAGCAAACTGTACTACTTTATCTACAAAAAGATACTATCCAGACAGTGTTCGTGAAAGTTGTCAGATGTTTCATTGTGAGCCTCAAGTATTGCAGTTACTGTTATCTACTTGGAACTTGTTCTGCTGGGCAAATGATTCAAGGCAGACATTAGGATGGATTCTGGAGAACTTGGCTTAAACTTTATTCAATTGATATATTTTCAAGTTGGCTCAATATAAAGGTTACAAGGTTCCTGCCATTTAATCTGTAGCTCAGGGCAGATTTCACTCAGCGTACCAAAAGGATCAGCTTTTTACTTTAACCCTTCTGTTTTTATGCTTCGTGGAACAGAAAATAGAAAACCAGTTACTATAATTTACAGAGTTATTTCTTTTAAGTGTATGCATGATCCTTCGTTACATTAGAGGTCACATTTATAATTGAGTCTTTTATCTGTACTGAATCTTGACTTCAAGTTGTGCCAGGCTGAATCTTTGCACAGCTAAATACAGTATCTAAATTTAATACTAATTATGGTACTTAATATTTCAGTAATATTTACTATCTAGAACATAACTTCACAGTTCAGTCAAGGGTAAAGTTAGAGGGTTAGCTTTTTCACTGTTCCCCTGACAGATTGTCCAGCTATTTGTTATGTGGACACACACGGTAGAGTTCACTGTGAGCATACTAGTTGGTGATACTGTATGCTGCATGGAATGTTCAGAGAATCCAAACTGAACCACTCTGCATCTAAACTGAGTTTAAACAAATGATTGAAAGGTGAAAGGATTAATATCCTGTTACAAACTACTCTTCAGCTATGCTTTAAAGTTTTAGCCCTCTGCTATTTTTTTCCTATGAGAACTTTCTGTATTTGCCTTCATCCTATAATGAGCACACAAGATTTTCAGACTTTCTGCCTTAATCTCATTTTCCTGCTAAAAAGCAAAACTTTATGCAAATCTTTGAAACGAGTGTCAGTGATATAGTTTTAATATTAACAGCATATGGAAGCTGCCATCTCACATGATGGGGAAAAGAGACTTCTGTTTTTGCCTTTTGCTTTTAAAGGGCAAAGATATGTAATATAGTAGGAAGCAAAAAATTAAGAAGAAAAATTTATTCTTTAAAGAAACATTCATCTGCATTATATCGGTGCAGCAAGGAGAAATTCTCTAGGTTAGGATCGGGGCAGGGATAATTTAGATATGAATGAATAAAAGCTCTGCATTTACCTTTTCAGTTTCTCACCTTGGTTTGCTTCCTCTTGCTCTATATGTATAGAGTAAACATATGGAAAGGCTGATGGATATATATTTTTATTTTCTCCCCTGCAGTCTGCTATACTTGGCCAGCATAAACATGTCAGGAAATAAGACCAGGTCATACTGACCTACTTTATTTTTGAAGGGCAGAAGAATACTTTTCTGTCCTTGTACTGTGCTTTAGAGGCATTTAGAAATAAACCCAAATTAAGGGGATTGGCTTGAAATCTGACTCTGTCCTCACTTCTCAGAATATGCTACTACAGCTACCAGTTACACCACCTAAGAAGTGTTGCACTTCTCATTCTGTGCTGTGCCAATAGTTTGTGCATTACATATATGCAGACTGCATTACAATACACAGACTAGTCTCTGTGTATATATATAGCCCGTAGAGACTATAATCTATGTATTTATCTAAGCCACCACTGAAATATTAAAGAAAGCAAGGTGCATGTAGAATTTGTACATTGCAGGCTTTTAGTTGGCCATCTTCAGCAGAGTGGTGTTGAGCTGGATTCCTGGTCTTGATTTGCAGTGCCTGGTTTCATTGCTGCCATATATGCTAGTGGTAACTGGAGAGTGTGTATTTCTACATATGATTCTTTGATGCTGGAATAGAGACCCTAGACAGCCAGAGTGCTCTAATTTATCAGACTATTTTATTTGTCAGCTAATACCAGTTTTTATTGTGCCATCAAACTGCTATGTCTAGCTCATCTACACTGCAGTCAGAGGTTTAATTACAGAATACATTGGGCAGATTTTAAAGCTAGCTAGCTTGGACAGGAAGATCAGTGTTGTTGCAGGGTCAGTGACCACGCTGTACAGGATGCAGGTTACTAACCTGTGCTGGTGTCCTGCTGTGACAACTTTAAAGCTGTTAGTACTCACCTAGATGCAGCTGACCCTAGTCTACCTGTTTATGCTATGGTCACCTTTCTGTTAGCATCATAGGTAAAATATATTAATAAGATAAACACCTCTCCATGCATCCATCCTTGATGCAATCAAGTTTGCAGTATGTCTGTGCATTAATTACTTTTGACTCAGTTAAACTAATTGGACAAATATGATCAAAGCTTAGCAGGAGTTTAGAAGTAAATTATCTGTTGTGATAGACAATCTAAAGTAATGATACAAAGGTGAACACAAAGTATTTTTCTCTAGCTTCGAGCAAACATAGTAATGTGAGGCAGGAGAATGCAGTAAGTATAAGCAAATGTGGTGTATTTTTTCTTTTTGTAAACCTGCTTTGCACTCAGTTTTTGTAGAATTTGGTGAAGTGTGGAGGTAAAAGGAAACTAAGGAGGTAAAGAGGCTTGATAGCAGTTTCTGTCTTCAGTTTTCTGTCTTCAGCATATCAAATGAATATCATTGTCCCATCACTTACTTACACTATAGAAAACACAGGAAAATACACAGGTAAATAGCATAGTCCCTGATCCATCATACTTCTGGAAGACTACAAATAAAGGTTAAAACCATGACTGTTCCTTTTAATATGAACTATTTTTACAGAATTACGAGATTTTTTGGTAATCTCAAGGGCTGATTGCCTTATGTCTGCTCTTCTCATTGCTGCCATAGAATCTAAATGACAAGTATATAGCCCGAAGACCTGATCTAGCCATATTTTGTAACAATAGTAAAAAGGCCTTGCATTTGTCCAACATCTTTCATCCAAAGTAAACATTACTACAACAGAGTATCCCTGGATACTTTCCAAATTCTGGATTCAGTGCTTCTCCTTTGGACTTAAAAGAGAATATTGTTTAACTCTAGACATGATAAATGCACGACAGCACAGACATCATCAAGGCTTATGTAACATGGGGAAAGACAACTTTACGCAAACAAACCAGAATAATCCTTTTCCCTGCTGAGAAAGTTCGCTTAGGTTTTAAGGCTCCCCCAGAGCCACGACTCCCCACACGTGAAATGTTACAAAGCTCTATATGTTTATGTAAAAAGATAAATGGTGAACGTGCCCTACTGAAATGGAAACCTGGGGTGCTTCAAAAACTAACGTAAGAAACATTGATCAAATGTGATTGGAAGAAACACTGTTCATTCTTTAGTGGAGTTGAAGTGACAATTTTGACCCTAAAGTACGGCTTTGAAGGTTGAGAGTCTAGAGAGATTCACTGAAACAGGCGCAAGAAATGCATATTTTTAAATTACATAACAGATTTATGTGCATACTTTGTCGCACGGTGGAAATTGCTTTCTGACGGAGGGTAAATTAATCATCTTCTTTTGAATCAAGTCAAATAAATAGGTGCAGAGGGAGGATAATAGGATGACTATGTAAAGAAAACTTATAAGAGGGAACTGTAACAGCATGACTTTTTCTGCTAGGAAAACTGAAGAATGAGGTAGAATTTCATTGGGGGAACATGAAGGGGAGAGAAAAGCTGCTTAAGCTAGAGGGTAGTGTTGGCACAAGAGCAATTTGGTATCAACTATCTATGAGTGAAGTTACTTTAGAGATTAGAAGAGCTTTCTAAATACCAGAGGGGGGAGATACAGAAACAGACTTCCCGTAGGAGTGAACAGGACATAAATTTTTGCAGGATTGGACCCTCCAACTTCACATATTAACTAAATGCTGTCAACTCTGCTTGAAAAGAGGGCAGCAAAGAGTCAAGCAATAAAATAGGAAGCAGATGCAGATCTGAATTTACTGACACATTAATAAAATGTCTCTTGATCTGCCCCCAAATCTCCTAGTGCCAGACTGTATATTTTTTGTGAAATTATTGTACAAGGAAACACTTTAGAATATCTGCAAAACCGTAAAATACCCAGAGTTTATTCAGAACAATTAATTAGTGCTACTGCTTCCTCCCACCAAATGCTTTGAAATTAGTGATTGATGGGCTCTTGAAGTATATTGAGAGTCCTAAGCAAGTAACTCGCCTGCTTCAAATAGCTATAGTCTCAGGATTCAATAATAGTGCACATTTTATTATATAAATGGATTTTTCCTTTCTGGCTTATGCTTTGTAGAATGAGAAAGATAGTGACTTCTGCTTTACAAATGCTTCCTTACTTAGAAAGGCCCTTAGGTATTCAATTATATATGCTTTTTGTAACAGTGAGGGATTAATGGCAACGATGATTTATTGAAATATAGTTTCACTGTGATTTTTTGAGCTCCTTTCCTGAGTGATAATTTATTGGACACATACAGATTAATGATAACCTGTGAAATTAAAAATAAATGAGGTACTTGGGCAGAAGTGCTGAAAATGTGTCTTAGAAAAAGAAACTGATGTAATTACAATGCAGATAAGGCTAAGATGGAGAACTCAATTGTAAGTCATGTTTTCATTCTTGTTGATACAAGAAGGATCATCCACAGGAGTACTGTAGACTGTCACAGGACAAATATGTGATAGTGTGGAAATACTAAAACGTGAAGTGCGTGTCTGAATCAACCCAAAACCTAGGTTTATTTCTGAAAAGTGTTGAGTGATGTTAAAAATATAGCAATAATTAAAGATTAATCATAGTAAAGAGGAATAAGTGTAATATGGCCTTTTTATTTCAGTGAAACCATGCATTTTTTGGATGTCTCCTGTTGAAGAATAGGACTCGCTCTTTCAGCACACTTTTATGCTGCAGGGATCATAGGGATGTTTAGTGTAGCTCTACACCAAATACTACTGTAGGAAACTACACAGTTGCTGGATGTCTCACCAAAACTGAATGACATTGTAAGACAACAGAAAAATAGGTCTTGAAAATCACTTGAAGAATCGCCTATGTTCTGCGATAGTGGATCTGCAGTCTTTCAGTGTTGATTCCTCTAAAATTCATCTAGTTTATCTGATTTTCAGTGGCATTACTACTGACTTAAGCCAGAGGAGACTTAAGCAGCAGATTCTGTTGTGGGGCTATATTCCATTTTAAATAATTGTAACTTTAAGGCTAATCTGCCTTTCAAAAAAAACCCTCAAATTATCCTAATTCTGTTGTAGAATAAAAGCTTTGTGTTCCTGTTTTTGTTATCTTCAGTGGTTTAACACTTCAGTTTTGAGTGATCAGTGAACCTTTGTATCATAAATATTATCATTTGTTCCTATGAGTAAATAAAGATTTGTGTTTTGCATTCACATAAGTATTTGTTAGAAAAAAACCCTAAGCTTTTAAATCTGAGCTAAAATGTTACTTGTTAATTGTGGCTGAAATATTTACCTTTTCAAGGCGGAAAGCCAGATTCTTGGTCAACCCTACAAAAATAAAACTAGAGAAATTAAGGTTATTCTTTGGTCAACAAGCACATCATGCTCTCTCCAGCGTGTTTTTGCATGCCACTTTTTCTTCTTTGCATCTTTCATTTTTTAACTCCATTTCCAGGATAAACTAAGCATGTAGATTAAAAGCTTGTCATTTTCTGTAAACTGTGTTAATTATACATGGAGACAACATGCTTTTGGTGCTTTGAAGAGCTTTCTGCAAGTGCATAGCTCTGTCAAATAGGGGAAACAAAGATTTAGTCTTATGCTGTAAAACCCCCAAATGACTGGTTAATATTTAAAAAGGAAATGGTATCATAGTTTAAATATTGTGTTTGAGATCTGTGATCATGTTGAGAATAGAGGCTCATTCCCTGGCATGGTCAGTATGGATTTTAATGTCCCAAATTAAAGACATTGTTTACTATGTGACCTTAGGATTCCTAAATCAACATATCCTTATGTACTATTAAAAAAAAGCGAATGCATGCAGTCCAGTTGATCGTTGTGCACCACGTTGCATTCTGTGATTCTATGAGATTACTTCATTGCAATGTACAAGGCAGAATTTGTTCTGGTATTTTTGCCTATTTTCCTTTAACAAAAAAAAAGCCCACAAAAAAAACCAACCACAAAACAAACAATAAAATCCCCCAAACATACAGAAGTTCAGATGTTTTAAAAGGATGTGAACTAAGCCATGTAATATGGCTGAATTTCCCTGAAGGAGGAGGAGGGTGTCAGTTACGATTAATGTGAACAACATCTATGGCCCTCGAGATGTGACCTCTCGTTGCAGTAAATGTGACAGCATGAATTACTTTCAATTACAGTGAACTACATTCAGCTACATTTGTTCTGACACACCTCACTAGGAGTCTACTGCTTTGGTAGCTTCAACTGAAGGAAGAAAAGGCAAAACTTTCGAATGCAAATGTGTGTGTCACTTGACTAAAACCATAGGACCCTGACTAAGATGTATTATTGCCTCAGGTTTCACACACTTCTATTACAACATTTGTTATTTCCACTGGCACTTTCAGGTTTATGCCTTGGGCACTGGAGAATATGAAAACCACCTTTTTAATAGTCATGTGTAATAAATGTAAATGCTGAAATTTAAACCAAAAAAATTAGATGAATTATCCATAGTTTTGTCAGAGAGTAATAACCTGCACTTTTACTTAGAACTATGGTAAGTGAGGTTTGCTAGCTATTAGCATGTCCTATTTGGTGTGACATAACTCCCTTAAATGTTCATTAACACTATCAATTTATTATATTACAAATTAAATATATCGCAACCCACGATATTTATCACTTGACAGAAGCAGTTGTTTTAATGTCACTACTTTTTCCTTCAAGGTTCAATTATCATGCTTCAGTTTCTACCTCTAAGCTTTCACAGAGAATAGAAGATGCCCAGGGCAGAAGTCAACCTTTCACTTTTGCTACAGAGGAGATGCCATCTATTTCACGCTGTGCTAAGTATTCCATTGAAATATGAGTAAAACGATGCCTTTGGTAAATCGTAAGTTAGAAATGGCACTAAGCAAAAGAAATAGATTTAATTAAAGCATTTTTGTTTCTCTTGGAGGACTGAATTTGCAGAGTACTGGACATCTTTTCTGCAAAGATGAAGACCCTCTCTTCAAAGGTCCCTTTGAACCCAAACTGTTTTGTGATTGAAATTTAAGGGGTTGGTTTTGTGGAATCGCTCTAGAAAACTTGGAATGAAAAGTTATCAGTTAGCAAAAGAGAACAGAAAATAGTGGTTGCTTATTCCAGAATGATTCTGATTAGGCTGTGTAGGATAAATTCCTTTTAGGCTTTATTCCATGTTAAGGGTTCATTTTCAAACCTCAGTTTTTACGGTGTTTTCACTGGCCATTGGATGTTGTAGTAGTGGATTGTGAAACTATTTGTGTGTCGATAGCTATTTTAAAACCAATATGCAATATAAGCTCGTTTCCATATGTCAGCAGCTTCCAGGACATTAAGGTACAAAGATTTGTATTTTAGTTGTTATTAAAGAGAAAACAGAATCATTAAAGTTTAGAGTTTTCGTCAAATCACTGAAACAGTGGGAGTCTGATAGCATTTTCAGTTCAGCTATTCTGACTGTGAAATGTCCTCACTTGGGCAATCAAATTCCCTAGGAGTGATGAAAACAATTTTTTTTTGTTTGTGCAACAGGGAAGACTTAGGAGCTAATCAGAGTATCTCCCTTCCTATCAGCAGTACCTTTGGTGCCAGAGAGATAGCAGCTTAGATCAAATCAAAAAAAGAATTCTGTGGCTCAATCCTTATATCCTACCTGCGTGAACAGAGAGGGATTGGGTAACACATAACACCTCAGGTTGATAACAATGAATTTTCTCCTGTGTCTGGAGCTGATGTGTGCTATTAATTCAATAGTTTTCTTTATGTATTTTTAACAAATTGTGGCAGTTCATACCATCAAACCAATTTCACAACACCATTGGAGTTCTTTTCTGCTGTTCATGGATTTAAGTCATGTGAGGACATTTAAGCTAATTTAAGTTAATATGAAGACTTAAATACATGAACTAATGCATTGAACTAAATGCATGAACTAATAGTACCTGACTGGTTTTAGTTGCTATATATAGAATTGGACTTTTTTGCTTTATGTGCCACCTAACAACTCTTCCTCTTTCCTCAACAAAATGGGAAAGTCTGGGTGGACTATCCTTGTGTGCCTTGAGGGTCATTAGCACATTTACATAGAACTCTCACAAGATCAGGAATTCTCCAAAGGTAAGGCTGATTTAATGATTACTGTTTCAGTTTTACAAGTTTTCATGTTACATGGATGCCAGAAAAATATAGGTCTGATTACCCATGAACATCTTCAGCAAATATGTGTTTTTGAAACTCTGTTCATATAACTGAAGGAGAAAAAGCTGTTGGTTTTGGCCTTTGGTGTTTCATTGATTTGTGTATGATCAAAATAATAGGCATTTTTCTTGCCTACTTGGAAGTAGTAGAAACTCTAATTCTCTAAGGGAAAATCCTAATTGTAAGTAACAGCTCTTGTTCCCTGTAATTACTTCCAAGAACACAATTTGAAAATATGCTTTAGGGACTATCTCACTGAATAGGCGGGAGAAAGGCACAGGGACTGTGACATTTTGCATTAGCTGTTCTATAGATGCAGAAAAAACAGGTGCTGGTATACTCAAACACTCTTGTAATGACAGCGTAGGTGAACTTGAAACAGTGACAGACCACTTACGAACATATTGTTGTGAACCATGAGTTCTCTGGAAATCAAAACTGATATCCCAGATGGGGCAATAAATTGAAAAAGGCTGAGATGCAGTTCTGGTGGTAATAATAATAACAGCATAATCTTCCTGAGTAAATAGTGTTCTGTGTGAAGTGGAAAATGAAATAAGAAATTAAAAACCTGAACTCATATCCTGGGCTGCCAAATGGTATAGGAATGAAAGAAAGAAAATTATTTTATGTGGTAATTTTGAAATTGCAAAGATGCACTTTTAAGTGTTTGAGATCTTTGAGAACTGCATGCTGCCTTTAATATTATGTGATTAAAAGTCCTTCATGCATAGTTGTTTGCAGAATCTGGAACTGTAATTGTAGCAGGCACTGGAGGGGCACTAACTAAAGTTAGCAACGTTCCACAAGATAAAAGGAAAACTGATTCATCTGTAGAGAAGAAAGAAATTTGGCTTCAGGGCAGGCAGAGACTTGTGTTTTCCTTTCTATCAGAAATTGGAGCTTTTTAGCAGTAAGGTTTCATCTGATCGCTGAAAGTGAATGAAAAAATTTTCAACTTTAGTTTTGCTTTTACTATGCCAAGTTTTCCTAATCCTTTAGCCTTGACTCTCCAGCATTCCATGTGTTTATTTCTCTCAAAAGTAGTACACTTATTGTTACTTTTGTTGAACACTTCACTGTTGTAGAATGTGTTTAGAATGAAGAAAAGAGTAAGGCTTCATGATGGTGCAATTATTAGAACCCAGCTAAATACGTTTTCATTGATTGAAGAATTTCCAGACTAGTGGAGCGGTGTTGTGCCTGAGCACAGCTGAAGTCAAAACAGGGATTCACCAATTTCGTTTGTGGGCTGGGGACAAATCAGTATTTTAGCAGTGCTATTTTCTTATTTTTTCTGAAAGCTTCTGTAGATTATATTTATAGGAAACTGTTCCACCTCTTAATTCTTCTCCTTGTGCTCTATGTTTGCAGTGTGTATCCAAGCTACCATCCTTTTACTTCAGGGAGCAAAGGGCTCTCATTGAACACTATCATGGCATTGTGTTTTCTCTAGAGATACGCATTTACTTGGTTATGGAACAGCCAGAACAATCTCTGACCCTCAGATGTGTAACAAAAATATTCTCATGTTCATTGAGTCTTCTTTTTGAGTTGTAAGAATTATAGAAGTTCTTTGCTTGAAATACTTAATTGGCACAAAAAGTGGAAATCTCCCTGCATTTAATTGTTGCACAGAAATACCAATTTCTGCGGCCTAATTTTGAATATCTGAAGTTTACTACAAGATATTATTTCATAACAAAGTAATTTATCAGTGGAAAAGCTTTTATTAAATAGACACTTTAACCATTTGGTTCAAAAACCACCCTAGGAGAAGAGAAGCACTAAGAACTTGCTTAGCAATCGGAGACAATCGAGGATTGTGCTCCAGTATTTTCAGGGATATTGCAGACCATTCTCCTGTCAGTTTGGACAAAAGCATGTTTGTTGTCCTTCACACTGTTGTTCTGAACAATGTCTACAAGGCGTAGTCTCTCCTGCCCTCTCCTGTAGTTGAAAATTAATTTCATCAACATAATTTCTGTTGACATTTTCATACTCTGACTTCTAATGCTCTGGCAGGTTGTCTACTCATGAGGAATGCAGTCTCCCTGGACTTAACTCTTTCATAGTGCAGTACTGCATGTTACCTACTAACAAATTGTTGTGGTTTAAGCTTAGTCGTAAATTAGACAAAGCATGTAGCCTGCTTGTTTTCCCCCCACAAGCTGTCCTTCCCCCCACTCCCCCCCAGTCCCGGAGGGATGGGGAGGAGAATCGAAAGAATGCAACTCCCACGGGTTGA